>CAUYPK010015407.1:0-15312 GCA_963574355.1 Loris lydekkerianus
ATCTCAGTGGCTTCCCACTCCAGACTTATATTTCCTGCCTGTAGGTGTTCCTGTTCAGCAGGTGGTTCTCCTCCATGAGGCCGTTCAGGGATCCAGGGCCCTTTCCCAGACCATCCCAGATGCCCTGGTTGGTGGTGCTCAGCCTGGGCAAAACAAGGAGTGGGAAGGTGTTTTAGGCTTGAAGTGGAGCACATCGCCTCTACTCCGTGGTTCAGAACCCAGTCACATGACCCAGAACAAGAGGACCAAGAAGCCAGCCAGACTCAGCAACGTGAATGGCTGGTTGCTGTGCTGACAGAAAGAGGTTGGATCTGGTATAATTTGAGTCACTGGGACTTGATGAGGGGTGGAGCAGAAGAACACAAGACCCATGACTGACTTCAGGACCATACAGATGTCAAGATGAGAAGCTGAGGCTCAAGGGGTCCACACAACACAGTGGCTATGTCCCTGCATGGCATCCATGCCAAGGTGGTCTCCTGCTGATGTGATGTCTTTACACTAGTCCTGTGGTCAAGTTTTTGGAAATTATTTCCCTCCCTGTGTCCATGTTCTTTGGTATGAGACCAGGCAGTTTCTCCTCGTGAGAGATGGCATCTGTTTCCCTGTGCCTTGAATCTGGGCTGATTCTGGGTCATGCTTTGTCCTGTAGAACATGGTGGAACTAATGTAGTGCTGGTTCTGAGCCTGGGCCTCCAGAAGCCTTGTAGCATCTGCTCCCACTTTGCAAATCCTTCCCCTCAGATGGTAATCAGCTTGAGCTAGGCCACTGTGGGGAGGAGGCCATGTCCAAGAGGGCTCAGTAATCCTAACTGAAACCATCCTAGCCCAGCCTCTAGGAAGCTCACCCCCAAATATGTGGTCATTAAGGCTACCTACCTGACCCCTAGGGACATGAGGGAATGCAGCCACAGATGCAGGAGCAATGATAAACAATTATTTGAAAGCACTGAGTTTAGGGGTGGTTTGTTACTCAGCAAAGCTGACTGACACACTCCCCCAAGCAGGAAAAGAGACCTGGTCTTTGAGCCTGGGATATGAGTTCCAGTCCCATGCCTGTCAGTGACTTGTCCTATACCTGGGTCCCTTCACCTCCTTACCTTTTAGATGGCTCAGGAGTAGTTGGGGAGTAGCCCAAGGATAGAATGCAGGTCTCATCCTCCCTGCAGCAGCACAAAAAGACTCTTTAGAGGACCAGGAGTTTATCAAGTAGAGAAAAGAAATGTGAGTGCTCCAGACAGAGGAGACAGCAAAGGACAAGAATTGTGGGGACCTCAGTAATTCTGTGCCAGAGAAAAAGTAGGGTTTGGTGGAGAAAGAGATTGCATGAAAACTGCTAGAACCTTGCCTGGCACAAAGTAATTATTTCATACATGGTGCTGCTATGCAAGGGCTGCTGGCATGGCAGGTGTCAGGTAGCAGGGGGTCAAGAAGCTTAGACTTGACTTACAGAGCAATGGGGAGCCGTGGCTAGTGGTAGACAGGGAGTGAATTGGCTTGGCCAGAGCTTGGAGGCTGGCTGTGTTTTCTTCTTTTAAGAGATATTTGAAACTGTGCCAAGGGTCTTGAACTATAATTTGTATAAATTGGGATGCATTCATGGAAAGAAACATTATTGTGCCAACTACTGTGAGTTTGGAATACTGACATAAAAATTAGTAAGTTTAGAATTTATTTCTCCCTCTTTCACTGATTGAATTTACTCATTAAATGAGTCCTATAATGTTTTTGTACCTCAACTTTTCCCTTTGAAAATGTAAATAAAATTGACACACAGTACAAATAAGAATTTATTCTACCCATGACTCTTTGGATATTTTTAATATCCAAACTTATAACATTATCTGTCTTCCACATAAATTAATCAATAAGTCAGATTTTGAAAAATAATAAACTATGTTTATTTCCTGTTTGACACTGGTGCATGACAGATAAATAAAGTTAGATGTTTATTAACTTTTTTCTCCCTAAAATACCATTTTTTGAGCAGAACAGAATTACTGCTGCTGCTTTTATTATTTTTCAAGAACCATTTGAATTTTCTCCTTGCATTTTAATTCTGAATAAATCATGTATTTTTAAAGCCTTCTCCCTAAATATTTTATAATCAGATTTTGTCTTTGAGTTCGTGGTCCTTTTTTAAAAATTTTAGTGTAAGGCTGGGCGTGGTGGTTCAAGCCTGTAATGCTAGCACTCTGGGAGGCCGAGGCGGGTGGATTGCTTGAGCTCAGGAGTTTGAGACCAGTCTAAGCAAAAGCAAGACCCTGTCTCTACTAAAAAAGTAGAAAAAACTGAGGCAAGATGATTGCTGAAGCCCAAGTTGGAGGTTGCTGTGAGCTATGATGCCATGGCAAAAAAAAAAATAAAATAAAATAAAAAATAAATAAATTATAGTGTAGTTGACTCCAGTCCCCTTTCTAAATTTAAATTAAGAGTATAACTCTTCTTAAAAGTCATCCTGAATATTAATAATAATGAGTTTTATAGAACTTGCCTTGGTTTTCCATTAAAGCACTAACTCAGATTCTGTTGTTAATTCCAGGGTAAGACGATAAGGAGAACACATTACAAAGAAAGATCTCTAAATTAAATCAGCGATCTGAGGGGATTACTTTACTAACACAATGAGATTTTTGATTCAAATTGCTTACACCTTAAAAATAGTTTAATTAATTAATTTTATGTGAAGTTAGATATCAAATTTGGCTGCGTAATGGAATCACCCAGGGAACTTAAAATTAATGCATAGGAAGGTCGTTCCTCCAAATGTCCTCATCCATTCGGTCTAGGGTTGGCTTTGGCAACAGGAGTTTTAAGAGCTCATTGGGTGATTCTAATGTATAGTCACTGGGCCAGAGACAGGGTGTCATTGGGAATCAAAAGACACTGCTGCCAAACAACTGCCTTCATTAAAAAGGAGAAAGTGGCTGAGGATGAAGCACAAAGCAGAAGGAAAATCTTACGGTTACCATACCACCTCTAGCTAAGAGGAAGGTCGGCGATAATAAATTATATCAATGTTTTCTTTTGTTCATGTAGAAGATTTGACCTTGCAAAATCCACTGCCTTGGATTGGCAGTGATAAAGTCGTCCTAGACTTCTGAAGGGCTTATCTGACTAATTTCCTAAGGATAAGGGGAACCAAATCTTTGGCCTTTTCTTATCACACTTTTCTGGGAGTAGCAGACTGAAAGCATCTTCTAAGATTCCAGTGAAATTTCTCTTTCGAAAACTTTGAGAACAATTTTTTCCTCTTAAGTATAATGGAAAACATTGTTTTCTTTGCAATGAATATTGAATATTTAAGACAGTCTGCATAGATTTTGAAAAGTTTCTGGAGAAAGCTGGATTGGCTTTCCTAGAAGCATAATCACTCAGATAAAACACAAGGTTCCTTCCTAGCCCATGATAAGTCAAAACATTGTCCTTTTTTTTGCTGTTTTTGGCCGGGACTGGGTTTGAACCTGCCACCTCCGGCATATAGGGCCAGTGCCCTACTCCTTTGAGCCACAGGCACCACCCCAACATTGTGATTTTTAATAAAAATAAGAACTGCTACTCTGGAAAATGGAATAGGAAAGGCAGCATACATTTGTATTTCTATGATTACAGATGTCATCTGGGTGCTTTGTTCTGTGTAGAGATGGGTGGTTGACTGTCATCTCATCTTCCAGCTTCCTGCATATAACTGGGTAAGGGGATCCCTACTCATGTCCAGCCCAGAGAAATGTGGGGCTTAGCGTGAACTGCAACTGAGGTTAGCTCTACAGGTGATACTGGTACCTTTTGAACGCAGGACTTACCTTTAGATCATGTCAGTTTTGAGAGGCTCAGGAAGGCTCATTTTGATGCTCTTTCTATTTTTCTTTGGCTGAGAATTAAAAGAAATCATCTCTCTAATCATCAATGAGTATTCATAAATAAGTCCAGTATCATCAAATACTCTGCATATTGAGTGGGTTTACTGGAGGATTACATTAATTCATGTAATAAAATATAAAGACATTAATATCTGAATCAGGAAATATATAAAATAATACAAGATAGGAAATAAAGAGCGTAAAATATGCAGGTCAGAGTGTTCTACATATTTACTTACTGAAGTTGAGCCATGGGTATAGAATATAAATGTCTTAACTCAATAACTAAGAAAATGCAGTGAAGGCTATGTTAACTGGTTTGATGAAAATGTTTCAAATGGTATATAAAACCAGCACATTGTAACCCATAATTGCATTAATGTACACAGCTATGATTTAATTAAAAAAAAATAAAGTTGACCAATGGATTTGGTCTAAGTTTCCTAGTTTTCAAAGGAAAAGGGGTACCAAATAAAGGTGACATATTTTTGTGTCATCTTTAAAAAGGAAACAGACTAGTCTTGGTGAAATAGTCACTCTGTTTTCAGAGAAGAAAGACAAGTATAATCTCTTCAAAAACCAGAATCTGAGGGAGGAGGGCTTAACTGTTCTCTTCATGTCCTTTGTCAGTGAATTTCTCAAATATTTAGAAGCTGCTAGTTCTGTCAATAATATTGAGAAGACTGGCGATCAACCTGTATTGGTTGAGTGTCTCGAACATCCAATCTTTCCACTGAGACCTCATTGTCAACCAAGTCAAAAGAGATTTGTGAGGGGCTGTGTTTATTCCAACCCACCAATTACTAAATAGTGCCAATTGGACTCATTCCTGGAACTAAAACAATATCCACATAAACCATTTGGATTTTTCTGCTTTTAACTTATACAGTAGATATAGACTGTTCAGGGTGAAATGGAGATAGGAGTTCTTGTTTCGCAGTGCCTCAGAATCTCCTGTGGAAAAATGTATGACTATTCCCAAGATCCACATGAGTTCCACAAAATCAGAGTATTGGAGGGTGAGGGTCCAACACCAATATTTAAAAAAAGTTTTGCAGGTGAATTTGAGGCAAAGTCAGGGTTGAAAAATCACTGCGATAATAATTGCTATTGTTTGACAAAGAAGTAGATTTATGGAGAAGGAGATATATGAGATACTTGTACAGCATATTGGAAGAAGGAAGGAAAGGATTCATTAACAACTATCTTAGAAAATTGGTACCAATTTTCTGTACTTGACTTTGAATATAGCCAATTCATCATAAAAATATCCTATGTGTTGCTTATAAATATCATGGCATTTAAAAAGTATAGCAGTATAGTTATTAGTATTCTTGTAACACATTTCACTAAAAGTGACTTCATAATGTATTAAACTTCTGTAATAACAACTTGATACAAAATAGGGTAACTCCTTGCCATCCCAATTTTATGCACTGATCTCATATATCTTCATGTTCTGCCTTCCGCTTACATTAAGATAGTTTGCTTAAGAGACCCTGCATAAGGTGGAATGAAGGTTTTGTGGAGCTGAATAAAGTTGAAATGCTTTTCACAACTTTCTTATTCATTATGTTCCATTTCAGTAGTTACTATGGCCAAGAACAGATGGCATATGAAACACAACGTCTGTACACAATGTTACCTCAAACTGTACATGATGTTACCTCAAACAAATGTGGTATAGGCAAGTTATCAATATGGAAAGTTCATTTGCAGAGTTTGACTCAAGTTTATTTCTCAAGTAGGTTTAATGTGCTCTCTTCATGAACTTTATTGGTGCATTCTTTATATATCTATACCTTACATAATATGTCAGTGTGAATAATTCCCAACCGGAGTGTGTTTTCAATAAGAAAAGGTGATAGGTAGTTTAAATTAGACAACAGAAATAGAATTCTTGTCTGTGTGATGAATTTGATACTCTGTCATTTAATTGGATTGGCTTTGAGTCCTGTGGTTCTTGTCAGAATCCACTCAAGATATTTAATTTCCAGAGTCTAAAACTCATTCTTTTTATCCTAAAGCTCTATCTCTTTGGCGAGAGATCACACTAATAACAGGTGCCAGACGGGCTTTCTACTTCCCTTTTTTTCTTTCCTTGGGATACTAATCCTCTCCTCTCTTCTTCTTCTGTACCTCCAAGAAATCCAATTTATTTTTCAAGTTATGGAAAGATCTCAGTTGATGAGATCAATTTCTCTGCATGTATGATAATTTGTCAAAGTAAGTTTTCCCATAACACCCTCCCCCATCAACTCTGAAATTCCTTGTCTGACAATATACCCAAACAACACACTTGAAAATCAACTCCTAAAATTTGGAAGAAAATGTGGCAAGACATTACTGTAACATTTACTGCATTACAGTAATTTATGGAGGAGGAGGAGGAGGAGAATTTATGTTTTAAAAGGTGATTAGAGCAACAGTTGAACTTAGGAAATTAATGTTTTAGTGTACTTTGTTCCAGTTTTAGCCAACATGCTACTATTTTCTTTTTTGTTTGTTTTGTTTTAGAGGGCCTCAGGGGACTGCCAAGTGAACCTGAGTATTCTATTGTTCAAAAAAAGATATAACTCTGCAAGAAAACAGTGTAAGCGGCCTTTTTTTCTTAAGACCTGGATATTTTAAGAGAGAATTTTGTTGGGTGGCACCTGTGGCTCAGTGGGTAGGGTGCTGGCCCCTTATACTGAGGGTGGCGGGTTTGAACCCGGCCCCAGCCAAACTGCCACAAGAAATAGCTGGGTGTTCTGGTGGGTGCCTGCAGTCCCAGCTACTCGGGAGGCTGAGGCAAGAGAATCACGTAAGCCCAAAAGCTAGAGGTTGCTGTGAACTCTGATACGTTTCTCTTTCCTTCCCAAAGTTACCTCTATTAGGACGTCCAGTACCAGAACCAAAGCCATCTGCAGAGTTGCATTGTTGATTCATATCCTAACATTTTTCTGTCTCTGAAAAGTTTTCAGAATGCTTCTCAAAATTCAGTAATGGATTTGTTAATGATGGTGCAGTGGGAAAATTAAGCTGGTCTGGAGCGAAGTTGTGCTGGGTCTTTTAAGACCAGTCTTTCCCACTCAGAGAAACAGGCTTCAACATCTCATGGCATGTCCAAGTTCAACAGGACTGAACAGGAAGGTATTGGTTTTTTCTCTATAATCTTTGTCTTCCAGTTGTTCTAAATGTTATCTCCTCTAAAATAAAACCCAGGTTCTTTCTAGATACATGGCCAGTGACTATTGGGTGTAGAGTCACTTCTAGTCACCTACCCACACTTCTGCTTTAAAGTTTTCATGTGGCTTTCTGCAGAATTAACCAAATTCCTTAGATTTAAGATCAAATTCTTTACTATCCCTTATACTGTCATTGTACTTACCCACTCCAGATGAAATATCCAACTTATGAGTTAAAAAGCAAAAATGGAAAGAAAATTATACATCTAAAGAGCATTCTTAGACATCAGCATATACAGAGACACCCAGCGCTGTCTCAGTACCGCCCTGCTCCAGCACCTTAAACTTCCACACAGATAAAACAAGGAATACTCTGTATTCTCTGAATGTCAATGTCTTCATTTAGGGAAGCTGCCCCACTGTGACACGAAAAGGTCAAAAATTTCTAAAATTTTGAATGCAGGTAAAAAACTTCCATGAAACTTCAGCAGTATTTAAACAGTCATTTGAAGCTGCCAACCACTCTGTACATAAATCAGAACACCAACAACAGAAGGGTAGGGGAAGGGGGAGAGGAAAAAAATACCACAAGCTGAAACACTTTAACCAATTATAGAATCTGTTTGAATCAAAATACTGAAGAAATGACTATTTTTAAGTAGCTTGTTTGACTTGTTCACTACTATTCATTCACTTCAGAGATAATTCTGGCCAATTTTTCTAAATAAACTTCTGGGGCAAAGTTATCCAAAACCATTGTAATTCCAAAATGGCCACTTGAAATACCTGGGAATTTTTTATGCAAAACCTGGAAGCTGGTCTTAATACCTGAGTCATTTAGTCACCTATGGGGCAGGACCACAGGAGGACAAGCTCCATCAGAGAATCTTTGACCCATGCAACTGCTCATGGACTGGTTTAAAAAAAAAAAAAAAAAAAAAAAAGGCTGTGCTTTTCTCCTTTGAGTTTCCTTTGTTTAATCCCTGGGTCTCTCTACTCATCTCTTATTTATTTTCCATTTTGTGATGGGCTATAGGGATTCGTATCTCTCCTCCACCTGTTACACGTTTTGACTGGTTTTGAGTGTTATACATGCCTGAACATTTTATGTTGTAGGGATTTTATTCTGTTTGGATTTGAAAATTTTGACTACAAAGTATATAATTAGATTAGGAAAAATATTTCAGTTCATGTGGTAGACATGAGTAAATATACCTTGTGTGACATTAGGCCTTTTCAACATTATTAAAGTCTGCATTTAAAGAGGTATAGATAGCAATATTATATCCATTAATATGAACATATTAGGCATTCAGTTTTTCATGGTGCTGAGACAGGAGTTGTGGAGCATGAGAAGGCGTACATCATAGGGTCCCCACTCTCAAGGAACTTACAGCCACATATGTTAGAGAAGACTTAAAAAAATTGGAGAATTAAATATATGTTGGCTTGGCGCTGATTTTCTTACTTTCTTCATTGTAAGATATGAACAATGCTTCTAGAGAATATTGCAAAGCCACAATAATTGGCCCCATTTTTCATCTGTAAATTCTTTTTTTATCCAAGTCCTCAACAGTGCCCTTACTTAATACTAATCTGTTTATTTTTCCATTTCTCATAACAATTGTTCTCACAGCTTTATCACTTTTGGGGGCTCCTCTGCTTTGTCCCAATTCTTTGTGATTTATTGCAGTTTATTTTCTGATGTATGTTTATTGATGTATCATTTTATCCTATATTAAAGGAAGACATCCTTCTTCTGAACTCTATTCATTGTTATTTATTCAATCAAGCATATAATTTTGATATAATATTTGAGCTTCCACTTTTCGTCTTTCTTATGTCCAATTTGCATAATCTGTGCTGTCCATTTAGGGTCTGAGGACAAAAAAATATCTGTACTTGGAAACAGCCAAAATAAGAAGTACTGGAATAATATTTAGCTGTGCTGAAAAAATTAGTTCTGGAAATTGATCCCATTCTTGCCTCTTCTATCTTTTTGAGCATTTATAATTGTGCATGATTCTTAGATACTGTTCTTGGCTATAGTCATTTTCTTTTCTTTTTTTTTTTTTTTGGCAGTTTTTGTCCAGGGCTGGGTTTGAACCTGCCACCTCCCGGCATATGGGGCCGGTGCCCTACTCCTTTGAGCCACAGGTGTCGCCCAGCTATAGTCATTTCTTGAGGTTGGAGTTGTTCATTTCTATACTGATAACCTGAGATCCTTTCTGTGTCTGAACTTAGCCATAATCAACTTGAGTCATAGTCAGTCCTTTGAATGGCCTCTGTCACTCTTTTTTTGTTTATTCTGATTTAAGTCACCTGTGCTTCCTTATTCCAGCCTCTGTATTCCTCTTGGAGGTTTGTGTTCCTGTGATTTTGGCTTTGTTTCACATTGCAGGTATTCTCCACCTGCAATTTCTTGTTCACGTGATATAATATCTTTCACATGTCAGTTTGCACCTGCACGTCTGTCTGCTTGCTCTCCAAATGCAGTTTTCCTGCTGTCTGTGCTATGGCCCCAGCCAGTCTGGATTCTGGCCCTGTTTGAGAGAATCCAGGGATGGTCCAGACTTTCCCACCCGAGGAGAAAGGAATGATAATACAAAGGCACAATATAATAATGAATAAAGAATTTTGCAATAAAGAAAGATGAAAAATCAAAAAAACTGAAAAATGCCTAGGTAATCAAGAGATGCTATTAAAATAATGAAATAACAATGTCAGCTGTCAAATTGCTACAAAATTTAAAATAGCAAATTCTAGTATAGATGATACTTGACTGTGGGTAATCTCACAGACATGTCATCAGCAGTTATCTCCTGTCTTGTATCATTATTTTTTTCTCATTATACAGAATGAACAAACTTAGAGCAGCCAAAAGAATCTTGCATGAAAAGAATAAACTCAGAGAACTTTCACTATTTGATTTCAAAATTGCTACAGAGCTGCTTTCTAATCTTGTGATATAATTGAGGCAAGAGATCTACACATGAAAAGTAAATTTATAAAAGAATGATCACCATCTGAGTACATTAGGATGCATGGGAAAAATTATAATTTAGAATCAGAAGCTTGTATTTTCTGCCTGTTAGCAGAAAATTCATGTGACCTGGTGTAATATATTTAAGAGTTATACGAATTTCTCATTGTAAATGAAGGAAAATCTGATTTGCAAATTAACAGTAAATTGGAAGATGATACTTTGCTTTGTAAGCTTTACAGCAACCCCCAAGTATATTTTCATTTGTTACAACATTTTCTATGACAGAAGTGTATATTAATAACAGAAATTTTGAGATTGGAGTGATGAAAAACTGGCCTCCATGAATGGGCCTAGGACAATAGCAAATTCAATATATAGTAGAACTATAGGCAAAAGGCTTATCTGCCTCTGTGCCCACCGTTCTGAGAGTGAGCAGAGACAAATTCTTACCTTGCACAGTCAGGCCGAAACTGGGGCTGAACCCTAACTAGGCCGTTAAGCCTGAGTGCTTCAAAACTGTTTGCCTGTGAAAGATGGGTTCTTGTCAGATTATTTTATTCTGGGCCCATTGGTGAAGAATAATTTAAATCCATTAGGTGAGCTTTTACCATATGGCCTTTTGTTTGAGAAATGAGAAAAGTATTAAAAATTGAAATCTGAGTTCTGCCCCTTGGAGAGGGTAGCCATTCTGTGAACCGGGATCCTGATGTGTACTTGTGGTTAATGAAGAGGTTTAGATCATATCTATTGGACTGAGCTAGAGTCGGGGCTGCCGGGTGGCGATCGTCAGCAATTCATGGAGTAGCCAAGTCAGGTTAAGAGAGTGGATAAAGAAAAGGGTAGGGCGCTGGCCCAATTTACCAGAAGTGGCGGGTTCAAACCCGGCCCTGGACAAAAAATGCAAAAAAAAAAAAAAAAAAAAAAAGAAAAAGAAAAGAAAAAGAAAAGGGAGATGAGAGCGGCGCCTGTGCCTCAGTGGGTAGGGCTCTAGCCCCATGTACCAAGGGTGGTGGGTTTGAACCCAGCTCCAGCCAAACTGCAACAAGAAATAGCTGAGCGTTGTGGCAGGCGCCTGTAGTCCCAGCTACTCGGGAGGCTGAGGCAAGAGAATCACCTAAGCCCAGGAGTTGGAGGTTGCTGTGAGCTGTGACACCATAGCACTCTACCAAGGGTGACATAGTGAGTCTCTGCCTCAAAAAAAAAAAAAAGAAAAGAAAAGAAAAGGGAGATGAGGCATAAGAATAAACATTTACCCATCTGATCGAGAAGTAAATAGATAAATCCCTTGGTGATAACTGCAACATGGATGGCACGAACTGAAAGACTTTTTAGAGTCAAACAGGGAGGGGTATATCAAAATATAAAATGTACACACACTCTGATTTAACAATTTTCCTGCTGGGAGTTTTTCAAGTTTTGGGAGGCAGAGCAACAGATGGTCTCAGGCGAGTTTTTCCCCCACAACTGAGGCAAATCCCATCTGCCTCCTGATGCTCCATGAATTTTAGTACTGGCCCTGAGAGGACGCTGGGTGCTCTTCCCCCTGGACTAGATTGTTTGATTACTATTCTGCTGCATATCTGAGGAGCAGCATCTGCAGGTGCCTGGGTTCCCCTTTCTGAGCAACTCTTTCTTCTCCAAGGTTCCATGCTGCCAACTCGAGTCTCCCCAGAGTTCCATTTCCTCCACTCCAGAAGCTTCCTCTTCCTGCATCTGGAGACTCTCTCAACGCAGCCAGCTGGAGCAATCCCAGGGCTCATTCATTTCTTATCTTTTTTAGGAATGTCTTTTGTTGTTTGATGTCCAGTGTTTTTATAACTACTTTGAAATATTTTGTCTCGATTTCTTGATTGTTTCATGTAAGAGAATGAATGTGATCTCTGTATAGTATCTTGAGCAGAAAGAGGACTATATTGTTTTTAAAGTGCTGTAGCCCAGGCAATGGAGTGAGACTCTGTCTCAAAGAAGAAGAAGAAAAAAAAAGATAAATATGGAGAGCATAAACATTTGCCAAAACTTAGAAAAGCAGCTATTAATTAAAAAAAACTCCTCAATTTTGCAGCCATTTACTCTTTTAAGGTTGCTTGAGTGGCCTTTTCTTGGGGTAGACTTTGATCTACTTGTGGGGGAAATATTGTGGGGTGTCAGGATATGGAAGGAGATGGCATTGGAAAGGCATCTAGGCTCTGTTATGCAACTTTAAGACCCCTGGTGTATTTTGGCTTACTTCAGCATAACCATTGATTTTCAAATCTTTTAAACAAATTCTCCTTCCTTAAAGCAATACACTTGACTGACTCTTCTATTTTTAACTTACCACTGAATTTTTAAAAATCCAGGATGACCCTCATCATCATTTTACCTTATAATGGCATATATTTGTGGGACACAAAGCGATGTTATGATTTATGAATACAACGTGGAATAGTTAAAAAAAATTAACTAGCATAACTATCACCCCCCCAAACTTATCATTTTTGGTGGTGAAAACATCTGAAATTTATCAAGTTTGAAATGTACAATACATTACTGACTAGAGTCACTACACTGCTCAGTAGGTAATTGGTCTGAAAAAAAGTTTTTCTCCTGCCTGAGATTTTGTACCCTTTGACCATCACCTCCACATCTCCCCTACCCCTTAGCTCTGTAAGCACCATTCTTCTCTCTGCTTCTTTGATTTTGATTGTTTAGACAGGGGTCCTCAGATTATGGCTCGCAGGCCACAGGAGGTGGTGTGATGGTATTTGTTCCCGTTTTGTTTTTTTACTTCAAAATAAGATATGTGCAGTGTGCATAGGAATTTGTTCATAGTTTTTCTTTTTTAAAACTATAGTCCGGCCCTCCAATGGTCCGAGGGACAGTGAACTGGCCCCCTGTTTAAAAAGTTTGAGGACCCCTGGTTTAGAGTCTATGCATTAAGTGAGAACGTGTGGTATTTGTCTGTCTGCGCCTGTTTATTTCACTTAGCATAATATTCTCCAGTTCTGTCCATGTTCTTGCAAATGACAGAGTCTCCTTTTTTTTTTTAATAGCAGAGTGGTGTTCCATTGTGTATATATACCACATTTTCTTTATTTCTTCTTCTGTTGATGGACACTTAGGTTGACTCCATAACTTGGTTATTTGTGAATAGTGTTTCAATGAACATGGGTGTGCACTTACCACTTTGACAAACAGATTTCAGATCTTAGGTTAATATCCAGAAGTGGGATTGCTGCCTTGTATGGTAGTTATATTTTTACTTTTCTGAGGATCCTCCATACAGTTTTCCCTAATAGCTATCCTAATTTTCATTCCTGCTAGCAGTATACAAGGGTTCTCCACACACCTGGTTCTCAAGCAGTTTGAAGTAATCATTCCCTCTCAGGACACCTTGCACAGTCCCACCTCTGTGTGAGTAGACCTGGTCACCACCTTGTCTTACATTTTTAGGCCCACATCTTTTTGAATCTCAGAAAAAGCCCACATTCCTGGACAAGTCAAACACATAATATTTTACATATTTTGTTCTAATGTTCCCACTCTGCCAATTTTCTGGCAAGATTTATTTAAATTTCAGCAAGAATTTATGTCTGATGTAAGCAATTTGCATGTCCATCTGGAGTTTAAAGATAATTTCCAATCATTTTTCTCTTTGAAAATTCCTGCCTCCTCTCTCTTTTTACCCTCTGAAGATAGAAAGTAAGTTTTCTATGTAAAATACCAGTTTTTGCTGATTTCATGACTTTAAGCCAAATCTGGTTTCTGTCTTTTGCTGTTATTATAATACATGGCAAGAATTATATTACATTTTTTAAGTTTTCCATGTTCTTTTCGGATATGATACTTTTTCCTTTGTCATTGGTTAATGAGGCTGCTTCCGTTTGGTTTGTGAAATTTATTTAAGAGTGTAGCAAAAGAAACATTTAAACAAACTCTAAATTTTGTTATTGACCCAAGGCAATAAAAGGTTTTGTTAAATTATAAAAACCTTTTCCTGATTATTTCTCCAAAATAAGAAGTGCTTATTTCCTGAAAACCTAATACAATACCTTTTATTCAGTTGCAAATGTGTAAAGATCTAGTAAGGAATTATTAGCACTGTATGGTCAGATTTCCATCTGTTTTCCATTTCCTTTTATTTCTACCTAACAAACCTGTATTGCTAGTTACCGTATGTACTCGAGTATATATGGTAAGTTGAATCAAATGCATGAGGTGTAGGGAACTGAAGCTCACCCTTGTCATATAGGATTTCTTTACCTTCCCTATGACAGAAATCTCTGCTTACGAGTGTGAGGGCATTGGCTGGATGTCCAAGCCCAGTCGCAGCAATCAAACTTCTTGCAAGTATACATTGCACACAAACACAACGGTATCTCTTATGTTTACAACAGAGTTCCAACATCTTGTTTCTGATGAAGACCACTTTATTTTATTCTGCTTCCTGTGATCTGCTCCCAGAGATTTCTTTGTTTTTTGAGCTCGCCTGTGTGCCAGAAGCCACTTGACCAGTAAGGGAGGAAAATTTTTTTCTGCTGCAGTTTTCGTAATTTTAGGCAGAAATTATTTGTTGTCACTAAGTTTATGAGTTTGATTTTTCCAACCAATGTACGTTACAGAGAATGGTTTCTCAAAGAAGTATTTAAATAGTTTAAAAAATACATTTCAGTAGTTTAAAAAATGCTCCTTAATGAGAGATCTGCAACAGAGCAGCATAACCTTTAGAGCTAGGTTAGTGGAGCCCCTACCCTGGCTCTGTGCCTGCTGGTTGATGCACTGTCCCTGAACCCCTCTGTGGGCCAGGGCACCCACACAGGTGTTTCTAACTTCCTCCCTCTCTCTCCCACTTCCTTCACTTCCGTACTCTTTCCCTGTTCCCCAGGGACACAGAATTCCCTACACAAGTGCACAGGGCTACTTTTAAGATCCAAGGTATTCTGCTTGATGGATCATTCGAAGTCCAGTTGAGTTCCAGTGGTTCTTGCTGTGGCTGCTGTGAGGATGTGTGATCAGGCCAAAGAGATATGGTCCTTTTTCTCTGCAGATGTGTGTTGAGGCCTCTTGTGGGACCTAGGTGTAGCGTGACCGGAGACGCGAATAAGCAGAAGCTTTGCTGTAGGTGTAAAACTCGCTCCTGTAATTATTAAGTCAAGAAACAGACTATACACTCTGATATGGCGTATAGCAAAGTTCTTTATTCCAAGTTTAGGTTTTATACCTTTTCAGTCACGTACACAATCCCTTAGTGATTAGTTTCCTCATTGTCTTACTTTCTTTTTTACATATCAATACAATCACTTTTGTAGTAAATCTCTTC
>CAUYPK010015409.1:0-36998 GCA_963574355.1 Loris lydekkerianus
TAAGAAAATGCCATGAAGGCTACGTTGAACAGTTTGATGAGAATATTTCAGATTGTATATGAATCCCACACATTGTACCCCTTGATTGCACTAATGTACATAGCTATGATTTAGCAATAAAAATAAATAAATTAAAAAAAATACTGAAGCTATCCTGACTCCCCTAATTATCCTTTGCATTCCCTTGATTCTATATCATATAATACCATGTACACAAAATTTCCATATAAGAAACTAGACAAAAGCTTTTAAGTTTGGTAGTTATATTTGAAAGTTTTTCTCTGAGCGTTCAGAGTGATTCCAGATAGTGACATTTTATGGTCAGAGTTTTCAAAAAGGGCAGAAACATATCTTTTCCTTTTTGGGAAGAACTAGAGACATAGAAATCAGTCATCTCCCTCTTTTGTAGGAAATCCTTAGTAAAAGTGGACTTTGGTCCCTCTCTTGGTAGCCCATTTGCTCAGGATTTCATGAGTATTTTTAGCTTCGAGAAAAAGGGAATAGTTGATATACAGAGGGAGATAAGCAAAAAATGCTTTGCTGGGAATAATGGGAAATGTAGTGATCACAGCCCTGGAAAAATGGGAAAAACACAAATCTTCAGCCTGAGCAAGATTGAACAGGATTTTTTGAAAGGCATAATAGCAATGATAACAATCACAACATTGACAATATTTAGAGCTCATGTGAAAATGCCAGGTAGTGTTCACAGGACTTCATTTATGTTAATTCACTGGCAGTCTATTCATTAATGCTTTGAAAAGCCATTGTGTTGTCATTCCCATTTTTCAGAAAATGAAATGGATTTAAAGATGCTGAGTAATGTGCCCAAGGGCACAGCACCAAGGAAAGAATGAGCCAGAATTTGAATGCTGGTGGCCCAGGCCACAAAAAACAAACCCAGACTTGGAGAAATAAATAGTTTGTGTTATTTGGCATGAAATAGGGAAATTGGAAGGCAACACCTGGGCTGTCAACATAGGACCCTCTCATGCTATTAATTAGGCTTATGATGATGAAGAGAGGAGGGAATGAAGTTTTCTGATTTTCTACCTTGATTCTAGGTAAATCATATAAGGCAAGTTGAAGTGAGGAAGCTATTCAGGAAAGTGAGTACTAAAAGTTCACCTCTGAAGCTTTGGTTATTGTAATTTCCTGATTACCCATCTTCCTTTGTTAGTATGATACAGTTTTCATTAGTTGTGGACTAATTTGATACTGTGACTCTAGCACCCCCAAATAATAGCAGGACACCTAGAGCTCAGGACATCTCAACTAGGTGTTAATGAATGGTTTGGTTCAAACCTCCTTCCTAGAGTAAGATGTCACAGATCACTTTGGTCTGTAAGTTTCATTACTTTTCTTCTGTTTAGAATATGCAAATGTTTCCTTGCTTACTCAAATTATATCTTTTTATTAATAGAGTGAAGAATAATAATTTCAGATATTTATCGAATACCTTTTTTGTTTGGATTATTACATTTAATGTTCATATCAGCCCTATTACATTTAATGTTCATATCAGCCCTGCAGTAAAGGTTCTGTTTGGAAAAGTCTTGAACCCAAGAAGAGTATAAACATTTGAAGATCATAAATACATGTGTATTTTATCTGTTTGTAATGTCGGGAACCATGTATGCTCTTTTGCTGCATATGATTAAAAAAACAATCTTATAGAGTTTGTTTTTTTTTTTTAATTGCCAGGAATTTTACATAGAATAATTCATTTCCATTGTTGGCAAAACCAACCTTGGCTGGGGCTGACAACCCTCCTCTATCAATTAATAAATACTTTTGGCATTTCTTTCAAAATACTATATTCAGAATGTTATTATGTTTCATTTCCACTGATATTACTCTGAATATTAGAAGCCAATGGCAAGGATGGTATTTTTTTCATACTTCAGGGGTGAGTAAATAGAAGTTTCATGAGTTTAGGTGACTTTATTTCATTTATTCACTAAGCAAATGGAAGAGAAAAACAGACATTCCAATTGTAGAGGCTAAAAATAAACAATAACATATAAGTTTTTACATTAGAAGGCAGTAGTATGATAGAAAGAAAAAAGTGAACCAGAGAAAAAGATGGAGATGTAGTCAGAATGTGAAGATTTGAATAAAATAGGCCCATTGCAG
Source organism: Loris lydekkerianus (assembly GCA_963574355.1). NCBI lineage: Eukaryota > Metazoa > Chordata > Mammalia > Primates > Lorisidae > Loris > Loris lydekkerianus. The sequence continues at coordinate 2,137 of CAUYPK010015409.1, forward strand.
GAGAAACAGGAGAGCTATGCTCCAAAGAGATGAAGTAAGCCAAGCAGATAGCTGGAGAAAAGTACCCCAGGCAAAGGAAAAGGCTAGAATAAAGGCTGTAAAAAGAAAGTGTACCTGTCTGATGTGTTTTAGGAACAGCATGGAAGCTGGTATTTCTGTAACAGAGTGGGACATGAGATCAGAAAAGTGACTTCAGCTTTCAAAAGTGTTGTGAGGGAAACAAGAGTTATGGTAGGTTTTTAAGCACAGCAAAGATAAGAATCAGACTTTTAGTTTAAAAAGACCACTCTTGCTGCTGTGATAATAAATTTTAGTAGACACCAGAAATGTGGAAAAGAGTTAGTGAAAAACTACAAATATAGCCAAAAAAGGATGGCAAGTTGGACCATGGTGCTAACAGTTGAATTTTAAGAAAAAGACACTTCTGGCTAAATGTAGAAGATACACTTAAAGGATTTATTTATAAATTAGATGTGGAAGTATGAGAGAAAGGAAGGAATATGAGGTCAGGCCAATGTTTTGATAAGAGATCAAGAAAGCAATTGGAAGTACTGATTTTTCCATGAAAATTTCCATGATGAATATTTACACATTTAATTTGAGGTTATTAGGCATATTTGGGAAGCTGGGGGTAAAACAAGTGTGGAAATAAGATCAGTAGTTTAGTTTGTGACAATTTCAGTTTGAAATTTTTCTTAGATATGTAAGTGCACTCATCAAGTAGAGAGTTGAGTACATGAATATAGGGTTTGCAGTGAAAATATAGACTAGAGATATGTTTTAAAACTCTATGAATCGTTTCTTAGGTGAAATTTAACATTAATAAGATGTACAAAAGAAGCCTGTACAATTCTACGGTTAATATTACCACCTCACAGACTGAAGCAAGAAAATTTCCTGACTCAGAATGCCCAGTCCCCTTCTCAGTCTCTGCCTCCTTCCTCCCCTAATAAGGGACTGCCTAGACTTCACAGTGACATTTCCTTTTAATTTTTTTTTTGTGTGTGTTTGTGTATACAGACCCGTACATTTTATATTATTATGGACACACGCTTACATATATGTGTATATGCATATATACATTGTAGCACATTTGGCTCATTCATTCACATTGATGAATATTTACACATTTAATTTGAGGTTATTAGGCATAATGCTGCTGTGAACATTCTGACCAAGCCTCTTCGTTCACACATGTGAATGTATGTTGGTCATGTACAGAGGGTTCCCAAAACAAGTATGCACAGTTTAAGAAAGGAAAAAAAAAACTGTGTTAAAATTGTAATAATCAATGTACACCAATGACAAAACATGAAATAAAGTCACTTTTGATTTCAGCAATTATAGGAAGTGCTCAAAGTACAAGCATAATATATAATTCATAGATAACATGTCTTATAATGTGTATACATTTTTGGCACCTTGGATATACACATACATATATATATCTAGGAGTAGAATTGCTAAATTATATGCTCAACTTGTACATTTCTTTATCTCCATACATAGTGTAAAGTCATTTTGCGTGGCAGTTGTATAAATTTATACTCTCATTACACCCTATTCCACAGTTAGTATTGTTAGTCTTTTTACCTTTTACCATTTTAGTGATGTCTAATTATGGTTTTAATCAAGATATAAATTTAATTTAATACTAAGATATAAAGGGATATAAATTATATTCAAGCCATGGACTGGGTGAAATGTCTTAGGAAATTAAAAATGATAAGATAGACAAGCCTAATGTCCTCCAACATTAAGACATCAGAGACGAAGAACCAGCAAAGTCACTTGCTCTATAAATGGCAGTACTGAATGTCAATGGTTGGCTCTCCCTCTCCAAGGTCCACTGTGTGTCAAACATGCTGGGCTGTCTCAGGATTCCCACCCAAGAAAAGTGCAAATAAGCTTAGAGAAGCTGACGACTTGCATGTTTGTCAGAAAGAAGTATTTTATGCAAGAATGTTTTCAATTTGCTTTCCATGATGGAATAAGTGGGATATATACATATATATATATATATATATACATATATAAATATATATATGTATATATATATATATATATGAAGATATGTATTTTTTTCTTTTATAAGGGCAAAAAATATTAAAAAGGCTTTTGTGGGGGGTGTTGAAGGAAGGGTGAAAGCAAATATTAAATTGCTTAAGTTCTTTCATTATGGCTAAGCAGGTAGAAAGGAGTGAGTAGCTAAACTAAACAGGGAAACAATTAGAAAGGAAAGAATCTTAATCCCAGAGAGGGAATTTGTTTTTGTGTATTTGGGTTTTTGTTGTTTTTGTAGTTTTTTTTTTTTTTTTTTTTTAATAGTAGCAACAACTTTATTCATGAATTAGACCTTGCTTTCTTGATAGTAAAGCTTCCTGAAATCAGGCAGAAGTGATGCTTTAATTATATTCCAGTCTTATGTTTGTTTGCTATTCTTGGAATTTCTTTGCTTTCATTTTAGAATAGAGGTTGTAAAAATTAAAATTAAATCATACCTAGGATGACTTTTGCTATCCTTGCAAAGAGAAACTGTGGCTGATTCAAAAATTAGTGTCATAATCACAATCTACCTCAGTTTTTATCAGTGTTGACCAAAAAACAATTCCTCTTTCCTATATAATAAGCATTCTGGACACAAAATCAGGGAGGCAAACCATGTTCTTCAAGATGGATTACTAAGGCTTTTCCAGCACATTTAATAAAATACTTTTCTCCTGCCTACCTCCACTGCTAGGAAATCTTATTTTCCAGAGTAGTTCACAGTTCTGATGGCCAGTGGGAAATGAAGCCTGAGTTTTAGTGTTTCATATGTAAACCCTGTTTTGGTTGCTAGCTCCCCCAGTCTTTGGCTTTCAAGGAATGAGTACACTGCTCTCAATTCTAGATTATCTGTTGGCATAGGATCACTTCTTAGAACACAGTATCTGTATCTGACTTTTTCCTAACTATCTACCTGGTTTTGGTTGATAAACTTACTGTGCTCCATTTGTTAAATGGAGCATCCTAGACACAAGGGTGGTTTATTTACCTTCAAATTCAGTGTCATAATAGACTGTTCACACTGGTTTGAGCCACACCCAAGCCACATCCCTGACCCAAAACACAAATACTGGCTCCTTTTCTCTAGATGCCGTTTTCTTTTTCTATATCCATGGCTTCATTGTGAAATCTTAGGATACTGCTCAGTTTTATTTTACTACACATCACTAGTGTCTTATCATCTGTATTTCTTCAAAGATGGAAGAGAAAAATTAAATATATAACTATTTTGTCAGGATTTACTACTGTAAATATCATTGACAAAGTTAGTGTAAAAATCTGTTTCCTTCTCTCTAGGAATTTGAGATCAAAAAGAGGAAATAAAATATAAAGAGATATAAAATTAGATGAAGACTTAAATGATTTTTTAAGACCATAAGTCATATGTTAGAGAACATTTTGTAATTGTGAGTTGTTATGAAATGAATAATAATCAAAAAGAATTTTAAATGTAATAAGGAGGAAAAATGCATTAGACTGGAATAGGCAATGAAGATATATTAAGGGACAAGACATATTTGTTGAAAAATTTGGAAGAACAGATCAAACTGAACAAAAAGAGGAGAAAGCGTAAGTTAGAATACTTTGTGAATAAGATAGGGAGGAAGTCTCAAGAATTTAGAGGGAAGAAGAATGAAACATAGGTTAGAAATGTCTTCTTGATGTGTCTGAAAGATAGACACAGTGTTGAAAGGATGTAGTTCTGGATCTTTTGCAACTCTAAGATGACAGATAGGAACCAATTAGCTAAATACTTTTCAATTTTAAATAAATGACATGTTCTTGTGCTTCTAAGTAAAGGGTTTGAGTCCTTCCATTAAATACAATCTCTGTGTGTGGCTTATTATTAGCTTTTCTTAGAACCATTAAAAATCACTCTTTCCATTTAAATGTAGCAATGTTGTTTCTGTGAAGAACAAAAGAAACATTACTCAGAATTTATTAAAGCATTACAATCCAGATTTAAGGAGAGATGCATTTCGTGTTTCGTTAAAAGTCTTACTCACTCTAATCAGGCCCTTTGTGGGCTATTGAAGCAGGCTGTTGTCCTCAAATCCTTTCTCTAACAGACCATGGTGAGAGAGAGAGAGAGAGAGAGAGAGAGAGAGAGAGAGAGAGAAAGATTAGTCAATTAGGATGAATAAATGGATTATTTACTAGGGTACCTAGAAAACTACTGTTATTATTGTTACTGAAATTACCACTCAAGGTCCAAAGCTAAAGCTAATCAGTATAAGGATCTAGTGGACAAGAGCAGGAATACAGCAGGTGCATATATAATTGGAGGATTACAATATTCAACCCAAATTGCATTTTGTTAAAACCATCTGAAAAATCTTGTCACCACTCTCTTCTATGTTGTAGAGGTAAGCCACTTTATGTGGAAATGCAGAAGAAAGGAAGGGAGGGAGGAAGAAAGGAAAGCAGGGAGGAAGGAGTTTTAATGAAAATGTAATATATTGGGCACTAAAATCTTTAGTCTTTATTTCGTATTTTCTAATGTTATCTACTCAACAACTCTCTCAGGCAATTTTAATTAATATCTGAGAAAAATGGAGATTCAAAGAAGTTATGTGACCTGTGTAAGATCAAATGATGTTAAGGGCAAAAAATCAAAACAAAGCCATTCATTTATTATATAAACATTATTCAGCAATTAGTGTGTGCCAAACTTTGTCATTAATACTTTAAGATTATGAATCATTGTAATAGTCACTACTTTTATTCTCATTTTACTGGCAAGAAAACACAAATATGGATTTTCTAAGCCAGTAATGTTCAATTCACATTATTCTATCATCATTTCTATGCTGAAGCCTCATTGTACAGGTTAAGGGTCATTCAAGAGCGTGAGGTGATAAGTGGCATGGTTGATGATGGTTTGGGGCCTCAACTCTCGCTGTCTAAGTCCTGCATAGTCATCGCAGGCTCTGGGTTCCTAGTGAATTATCCTCTTCAAGCTTCACTGTTCTCATCTGTAAATTAGAGACAATTGCCAAGCTTACACAGCTGGGTTTGGTGAGATTTGAAGAATGAATGCATATGATGCACTTTGCCAAGGGCCAGGTATATATAAAGCTCAAACATGTTAACTCATACTTCATTATTTTTTTGCAAGAAGAAATCAAAAGAGTAATCAATAGTTTGGACAAAGCAAAAATCACACCAATTCTACAAACACACACATTTCTGTTGCTCATTTTAATGCTTCTTACAAGGAACTGTGGTCTGGTGAACACTAAAGGTCTCTGATCCATTCAATTACCCAAACATTGACTTCCATATACAAGAAAGCTTCTGATCAAACCTATCCTTATTCCACCATCCATATAACTTACCTAACTATGGTAGGGAAAAATCCTTCCCTGATATTTCATGGTGAGACAACAAATGTTCTACACTATTTCATTCAGTTTAATTAAATATTTTCCTGAGACTGCAAACTTTATCTTTTCTCTGCCCACCTTCTTTGGCAATATTGCCCTACAATATTGCCAAAGAAGCCATCCACTCTCCACTTGTCCACTTTAGCTCTCCATCCTTCTCACATATTCCAGGAAGAGTCAGGCATATGCTTCTATCTCCCTGCTACACTTGGCAATGGCAGGCTGCGGAAATGCCTAAATGTGTGGGGACTAGAGCACGTCAGCTCTCATGCTCATGTCGTGGTCTGTAGAGTGGAATTACGGCAAGTGAAAGGGATGACAGATGGCATTGCTTCATCACTGTCATCAGAAAGCTGGTACTTATGAGCAAACCTCAAGTGACTGAGTTAAAATTATTGACATGCTTTGCAAATTAATTGATAAGAGAATATCCTTACAAATGTGTAGGTAGTGCAGAGGACTGCTATCCATCAATGTGTACAGTTACAACTCCACCACACTGCAAACATACACACGCACAGGGAAGCAATCAGTCATCAACAGCAGCTGGATCTCCAGTGAGGAGAGGTTGTTTTTATGCTGGTTTACAGGAGACAGCATGGTCTATTAGAAGGAACAATTCATGCTCCAGGAAATCAGGAAACTCTTATTTTAAGGCTAGACCTGAACAGCTGAACAATGATAGGCAGTTCATTCTAACTTCCTAAGCATAGTTCACACAGCTTTCAAAATATCATGTGCACATCACAATTGTTGTAACTACCACATTGCTTTACAAGTCTTTTTTATGCATTTTTTAATACTAGTATACAGGGAAGGTTGTGTTTTATTCTTGGTTTTGTCCTTTTCATAGGTCTAGGCCCATGTGTACACACATGCATACATCTTTAGTTCTTCTTAAATTCATGAACAAAGATCATATTTTCCATTTGTGATGTGCAGATTTCATGGATTACTCTACAATGTGTATATTTAGAGAAAATATGCTCTCTAAAGTAGGTTGGCCCCTAATATATTTCAAAAATATAACTGGTATATTTGCCATAATCTCCAGTTTTGATAAGTTCTTATAATTCTGGGGTTACTTCATTTTTTTCTTGTTGAGGGAATTGTTATTCTTTCCCTCTATGGTCAAGGCCCCAGAGGGTCTTGGTGTCTGTGTTCTGAAAAGTTTGGTCAGAACTTCCCTACCTCCCTCTACCCCATGTAATAAGGGTAACACTCCTTGTTACTTATGTGAAAAATAAAAATTTTGTAAGTATGTTGACATAATTGATTTTGTATGAAGTCTAAAATGCATTGATAAAGATGCAGCTGAAATGAGAACTCAGATTCACTGTACCGTCTCCTCAACAAATAAAATTAAAACTCTCACACTATCTAGGTGAAGAGCACACTTACAATTTTGACTCAATAAGTCCATCTGTACAAAAACACAGTTTGTAAACAAAACATGTACCCCCTAATATACTGAAATTAATAAACAAAACAAAACAAAAAACTTGTTCAAGGCTTCCCTGAGCTTGATTTAAGTCTGGATTCCATATATGTGTGCGAGGGAAAACATGTAAGTTTGTATCTTTATTATATGATTTCTCAAATAAATAGAAACAAGGCCAGGCAACACTGAAATGAGTCAATAAAAATTTATATTAAAACAAAAACTCTCAAGATAAACAAATGAAAATAGTGTAATCAATTGAACCTGGTTATACATGTGTAGACTCCTTGGATTCATTAATTAAATATCTTTACCTCTGGTCATGTTATGTGTGTGTGTGCACACACATGTGTCTCAGTTTCCTTATCTATTAAATGCAGACAATAATGCCTTCCTCACAAGAAGAACAGGAGTAAATGAGGGCAGGTAAGTGTGATAGGCCCTTGGCCATTAGGATACCATGTGAATGTGTAAACATAAGGAGCAGAGCAATATGTGGGCAGTTTAGAGTTACTACACGTTCATTCATCTCCAATTATAGCATGTAGTGCATACATAGCATGTAGTATAGATATAGCATGGAGTTCAGGAATATCATGTAGTACAGACATACAACTGTAATAACTTTCTTTCATCTATTTAAAGTCTGTAGAGTGGCTGCCTCATTAGACACCAAACCTGTGGTATTCAAATCTGTTTGCTGTATACTGTTTGTGATGAAATTAACTTCTTATAGCCACCTGATCTTTGATAAACCAAACAAGAACATATACTGGGGGAAAGAATCCTTATTCAATAAATGGTGTTGGAAGAACTGGATTTCCACATGTAAAAGACTGAAACTGGACCCACACCTTTCTCCCCTCACAAAAATTGATTCAAGATGAATAAAAGACATAAATTTAAGACATAAAATGATAAAAATCAACAAGGAAACATGAGAAAAACTCTTGAAGATATCCGCCTGGGGAAAGACTTTATGAAGAAGACTTCTGTGGCAATTGCAAAAATAAAAACAAACAAATGAGATTTAATTAAACAGAAAAGCTTCTGTACAGCTAAGGAAACAACGAACAAAGCAAACATAACATTCAGAATGGGAAAGGTATTTGCATATTATGAATTGGAAAACAGCTTGATAATTAGGATCTATAGAAAACAAATTAATCAACAAAAAAAGAGCCAACAATCCCATATGCCACCGAGCATGAGAGATGAATAGAACCATCTCTGAAAAGGAACAAATGGCTTGCAAACATATTGAAAAATACTCATCATCCCTAATCATCAGAGAAATTCAAATCAAACCTGCCCTGAAATACCGCCTAACTCCAGTGAGAATGGCTCACATCACAAAATCTTAAAGCTTACAGATGTTGGTGTGGATGTGGAAAGAAGGGAACACTTTTACACTGCTGGTGGGACTACAAAGTAATACAACCTTTTTTGAAGGAAGTATGGAGAATCCTCAAAGAACTCAAATTAGACCTCCCATTAGATCCTATAATACTATTACTAGGCATCTACCCAGAAGAAAACAAGTCATTTTATTATAAGGACATTTGCACTAGACTGTTTATCACAGCTCAATTTATAATCGCCAAAATGTGGAAACAGCCTAAATGCCCCCTAACACAGGAATGGATTAACAAGCTGTGGTATATGTACACCATGGAATACTATTCAGCCACTAAAAAAGGTGAAGACTTTACAACTTTTGTATTAACATTCTCCTTAGTAAAGCATCACAAGAATGGAGAAGCAAGAATTCAATGTACTGTATTCTAATATGAAGGCAGTAGATGAGGTAATACAAGGAGGGGAAAAGGGAGTGAGAAAATGTGGAGAGAAAAGGAGGGAGGTGGATTGGGAGGGGTCACTGTGTATGGCATACCTCTTGGGGGTGGGACACAATTATAAGAGGGACTTTATCTAACAAATGCAGTCAGTGTAACCTAATTCTTTGTACCCTCTATGAATTCCAAACAATAAATAATAATTTAAAAAATAGATTACATAGAGTGCATATAATCTTGGAAATATTGCCAGTCAACACCTTTTGTGTGAAGTATACACCATTACTTGAATGAGTACCAAAGTACTTTTTTACTGAACCTTATTTAGACATGCTGGCTAATTCTTGCTGACAGTATTGCAATGAGTGGTGGTCAGCAGTATAACTAGGGTGGTAACAATAAGGGTAGGAACAGAATCTTAAAATCTTAATTTTTTTCATTTTCTCCTTGTTAACTTTTTTTTTTCCTTTTGCCTTTACAAATACACAGGGTTAGTATACACATGTGACAATTGTTCAGCTTTGGCAAACCCAAAGTTCTGATAATAAGATGAAATACGGAGCCTCTTGGACATGAAACGAACACTTGGTTATTTGATTTGATTTAATTCCTTAGATACAGGCTGGACTTTCTACCTGCTTGTATCAATTATTGAAATTGGAATTCAATAAGCAATATTTGCTGTTTACATCAGAAAATAGTGTTTTTGTTATTGCCTTCCTTTTATAAAATAAATCCTGCTACACAATTCTTTGAATTTATAAAAAAGACAAATTGCAAAAGGCTGTGGTAGGGATAATATTATTTTACAAATGACTTTTCTTTAGAGTTCACAATGGATGCATTCTAATAAATGCTCAGTTTCCCAATAGTTTTTTTTTTATGTTTTTAGCTTATTTGTTTCATATAACTTTTCTATTTCCTAAGGTATGTATTGAATCAATTTCAGGAGAGATTTGTTCAACTGTATCTTAAAGACACTATGTCATCAAGATCTCTCCATGAAAAATTATAAGCCTCACATTTCTTTTTGTCTGTGCACATATCTTGTCTGTTAATTTCCCCTCATGAGTTCTTCTCGTACTTTCCCTTCTCAGCCTCAAAAAAATCTTCCTCACATTTTAATATACCAATTAAATAACACCTCTGCTATGATGTCTTTGCAACTTTTGCACCCAGATTCAACCATCTCATACTCTGAGTTCCACAATTCTTAAAAGTCTAAATTCTTGGAAGTTTACATAAATGATAAGTTTAGATTTATACTCATACTCACTAGAGTATATTTTTTATTAGGAAATGGTGCACTTCTAGAAGGCAGGGATCATGTCTGAAATCATGGTTATGAATACTCTTCTCCCCTCTCAATGACTTGCATAGTATATCTACATATTTCACTTGAAAATGCATATGAAGGAAAAATTTCACCAAAGTAATTTCCAGATATGTCCCAGGGATCAGGGAAGAGCATGCAGCTCTCATCTGATATTTGGATACATTCTCTACATTTTCTGTTCAGAAACGTGAGTTAATTTCTACACCTTACTTTCTGACTTTCTTCTGCATATTTGAACATTTATGTAACTCAAACACCTCATATGAACATAGTAAATGACCTACACACCACCTTAAATTATTCTATTATAAAATAAGATCCTATATCAGAATAGGTAAAATGTATTTTGGAAAGTAAAATTTTATTATTATTGAATAAGAGCTGCTGAATCATTTTGGTCTGCACTGGGAGAACCAGATGTGAATGTAGAAAAGCAAGCACCAACTCGCCGTACTCTGCCACTGAGGAAAAGCCTTGCTGCACTAGACCACAGAAATAGAGGAAGGTCAGTATCTAACATAGTTGTAAAAACTATTTAAACTACATAAAACTCTTAAATATGTTCATGAGATTTTAGATTTTATCTGTCTTTTTTTTTTTTTTTTCTTTTTTGTGTATGGGGTGGAAGGAATGGTGGGCAATGGAACAGAGTCAAGTGGAACTCTGGCAATGTATATAAGGAACATCAAATTGTTTGGGTAATTAGTTCATTCTGTGTGTTTTTCTTTAGTTGTTTTTAGCTGCAATAACAGTTTATGTTCATTTAAATTTGTGTTCTGCCATTTTGTGTTATTTTTGTTCTATATTTTTTCATTTGGTATTGTTTTATAAGCATCTTCCTCATGATGAGTTTTTATTATTTTTACATAAATTGTATTATGTAAATGTAAGATTTACAGCATGATATTAGGAGGTAATTATAAATGGTAAAATCATTACTATAGTGAAGCAAATTAACATATCTAACATATCACATAGACATAGTTACCCTTTTTTATTTGGGGGGCAAGGGCAGCTAAACTCTATTTATTCTTCAAAATGCCAAATGTAATAGAATATTATTACCTCTAGTCTTTATGTTGTACATTAGACCTTTAGACTTGTTCACCCCACATATCTGCTCCATTGCATAATATTTGTTATTTTATATGATCCAATTTTGATTTGACTTATCTTGTGTAAAAATTAGAGCTTTCATGGTATCTGAAGGGCTGCATTTTCAACCTGACTTTGCCACTGCTGTATGAATAAACTTGGCAGTTCTTTTCAATTCTTAAAGTCTCAGTTTCCTCATGGTCTCAAAAGGGTTAGGACTATTTATCATGTACCTGTTTTCTCTGAAGTTAATAACATTCTTGCACATTAGGTACACTATTTAATTGAATAAATATATGTATATTTATTTTGTATTTATACAGAATAGAAATACTCTATATAGTGTTTAATTAAAATAGTATAGCTGTACAAATAAGAATAACATTCTAGATGATTAAGGTCTTTTCTAAATACACCTTTCAAGACAGAGAGAGTACCTTGCCAATAGCCTTATTTTCTTCTTAATACTGAGGGGTGGAACTCTTTGCCTATCCTCTTTAGGGTGCTAAACATAATGTAGTGCAGTTAGATGAAGCATCACAGAAATCTATAACTTATTTTCCCTGTGATGAGGCACAAATTTTATTTCTCAGGTTTAGATTTTCCATTTCTAATAATAGAAAAAACTGCTCAGGTTGTGGTGAGGTCTGATTATAAGCATGAAATACGTGTATCTCATAACTGGCCCACATTGGGGATTTGTATTCACTTCCTTCATCTTTCCCTTCTGTAGTAACTAGGATAGGTCCCTGGATACTATGTGCTCAGTAAATTTTATTGATCACTTGTGGTTTAAAATTTCCCACTCACAACACATTTATTTACTGACATATTCTAAATTTTGTGGGAATTTTTATTCCACTAACGCTGCAAATCTTTTAAAAAGTTTTTACTAACAAAAGTATATTTTAGTAAAATATGGAGTTAAAAAATTCTAATTCTCAGTAAACGTAGACATCTTCAAAATATCCAAGATTTTATTCATTTGAAAATTATGGTTACAGTAAACTGAGTTTCTTATCCATGTTTGAGCTAACTCAGACCTTACTCTCAGAAATGGAAAGAGACGATAGCTGAATGCATTTTCTTTTATTTCTTCAGAAAAGCTGATCTCTCCTAGGAACCCTTTCACCCTACCCACTGTAAAGGAGGTGTACAATCCTTTCACACACTTCTGTTGATCTAGACCTTCAGCCACAAAAAAAAAAAAGTGGCTTTAAAAAATATTTAGTTCATTATAAAGTAAAGATTTTAACCCTCAAGAGAACATTAATTTTGCGTGTCAACACTTGAATATTTATATACTGAAAGCATCAGCTAAATCATAGGGAGAAAGTTCCAAGAACCAGATGTGATTTGGTCTTTATGATACCAAATATTTAGCCATGAAGACAGTATTTTTCAAGTGTGGTGCTGAAGTATGAGAGGCAACCTCTGGAGTAATAGCAAAGTACACCATTTGTATAATTAATGTAATTGAACAATTTACCCTCTTTCATTCTTAACCTTCACTGATGGTAAATTGGCCTCTCCTGTCTATTTATCCCTCCAAAAAAAGTTTTGCTCGAGTATTTAATTATGAATTGGCTTCTTTTGTACAAAGCAAAGGTGAGAGCAAGCCAGGCCACCAAGTCAGCAACTTGCTACCTTGGAAATCTCTCATCATTGGAGTGGTAGTACATGAGTCAGTACAAATAATACTAGGGGGCATTAAAATAGGAGTCATTAAAGCACTATTAAAATATCGTAATATCACAAGAACAGCATGTTGCTGAAGGTTATTCCCGTCCACCTTCATTTCTCCAAGTTCCATTTCCTATTAAATAAAATGAGGGAGGCTAAATCCTAGTATCTAATACAGTATTTCCACATTCCCCATTTTCTGGTGAAAGAAGCAAATACCAAGCCAGGGGCATGCCATAGGATTATTGCAGCACCTTCCTGACTCACAGGCTGTTGGTGACATTTTCTGTTGATCAGTTCCTTGCCTATTTTTCAGATCTGTTTCTGTCCCATCTCGATATTTTATTCTCACATTGTTTCTTTCTTTCTCATGTCTGATTGACTGTATTCATCTAAAGCATTGCTCTATTTTACCTAGGTTATGTTCCCTTTATCCTTCTCCTATTCACCCTGCTTCCTTTTGATTCTTTCCTTTTCAAACCACTGTATTACAAAAGGAACATCTTTTAAAAATTCCTCATTCATTATACATTTGCAAAGCTTTTCATTTCACATTTCCTTCCTGGAAGATATGACTCATTTTTCTCATATTGACAGGCATTTAGCTACTCACAGCATCCAGACTTACTTATTTCTTTCTCTTATGTGGAAATTCTCTTTTGGGGAGGGGGACACAAGGAGCGCTCAATATTATGTGTCCTGTTTTTTTGTTTTTGCTTTTTTCCTGACCTCTTTACCTTTACTGTCCAATAAAGTCACAATCTCAAAGCTGTTGCTGTTCAGCTTTCTTATCCCTTGTAGACCCACCAAAGTTGTTAGCTTTTTGGTTTCTTTTGCCAAAAATGTTGTCTTCAACTTATTTATTTTTCAAAGATATTTTTGTCCATGCTAATCTAATATTTCTTATCTTTTAATATCCTCAAAGATGTATACCCAGTGGGGATATTTAATATTTATATAAAAAGCTATATTTATATTTTATTTTCCAGTGATAACCATAGCTCCAAGCTCTCCAGCATTTAATCAGCCTCAAACATTGCTGTGTATCTATTTCTTTAATTTGTTGTATTTGCACTTTTATGCTCCGTAAGAACTCCAAGCACTGACAACTTCTGTTCTTTATGTACCAAAACAAATTTACTAATCTTCACACTATTGCTTCTTTCTTTCAATAGCTTTCTCCATTAATTCAGTTAACCAAAAGTTGAGTTTGATCCCCTGCACTAGTCATACAATGAATATATTCTTTAAATAACTGTTACTTTCAAAGACCAACTTTCTTTTTGGTATTCAAAGCCCACACATGCTATGTCAAACCATCGACAAGGAAATAGAGATAGGAACCTCCTGATAAAAGGAACAAGCACAACAATCAGCACTGATAATCCTGAGTATGTCTGTGTGTGTGTATCACTGTGTTTAATTGGATATTTACAGCAGTTCTTTCTTTATGTGAATATTTGTGAGAACAGGAGCACATTTTTCTCACACCATGGCTATTTAATATGTACTATAATTATTATTTTAAAAAGACATATAAATTAAGAGCAAATATCACTCAGCATGAAATCAAAGGAAACAATCATCCTTTTAAAGTTCTATTCACACTGCTGTCTCTGCATTCTCCTGACTCATCAGCATTGCTGTAACAGTCTTGACACTTTTGAACATTCTGCCAGACAGACACTCCGTGTTTGACTGCCAGAGTAGCCCCTAACCACATCAGCAATATCATTTTTTCTTCACTCTATAGAGTTGCCTCTGTAAAGGTCCCTCCTTCCCCGGCATTTGGTATGAAAACTTTCCGCTTTTACCAACAGCCCCTGCTCCCAGCATTACCACCTTGTACTCTCTGGACCCACCTGATGCATTGCCCGGAGAGCAGCTGGCTTCATTTTCTACCTCCATTTTACCCGAGGGAGTGGAGGAGAAAAAAGAAGGAAAAAGTCACCCGTGTCAAGGGCTTGCTTGGATATTGAACAGCTCTAAAACTGTGTCAAAGGAAAGGTTTTTAGTACGAGGTAAAAACTATCAGCGTCCGGCTGACTGCTGGTCCTCCGCTCAAGCGGGTCTCATAGCAACCACTTCAATTGCTTCCAATAAAAATCTGGCTTTTGCTTCCCCCCTCCTTCCAATCCCTTCACTCTTTCACATATCCCAGGATCTCTCTCTTCCTCTCTCTCGCCCCACCCCCCTGTTTTCTTCCCACCTCTAATTCCATTTCCCTTCCTCTCTCTCCTTTCTCCTCCCTGCCTACCCCCCTGTACAGTCACAGTTGTCAGAGGCACACACATATGTGACTCGCTTCCAGGCTGGGCTGCAAGAATGCAGTGAATCCAAGACTTCTGAAGCTACAACTTCAAAGACAGTGTTTTCTTTTAATAAGAATCAATTAATTAAGAAGGATAGCTAAATTGCCTATGTTCCTGTTTCTCATCAACATTCTCCTGCAAGGTTGTCATTCTGGGAAATGAAGGGGAAAAAATGAAACAAAAGCAAAACACAACAGTTACTCAGGGATCTTAAGGATGAGTCTTTAGTGCTGATGAAATAATACCCAGGTAGAAGGAATTGTTTTCAGCTCACTTGACAGGCACAGATCTAACACAGAAAGGTAATTGAATTAGATTATTATCATTTTTGGACATGGGTCATACTTGTTTACGCTAAGTTCCTTGTAAGAACCTAAAACACAAGGACCATGTCAAGCATGAAAGAGACAATTGATAGATATTTTCACTGACAATCATGGTAGTATAAAAGATCATAGAAGGCTATTTTCTAAATGTACAAACTCCTATTTGAATTTTTCTGATGATTTGGGGCCTTTATTTTTCTCTGAAGAACTTCTAAACTACAGAGGTCTTTGGATGTTTTCAATAATCCCCAATTATCATAGTCAGATCCCATCTTCAATCAAGATGATGTCTGTATGTCTATTGTTTATTTTCTTTTTTTTGTTGTTTTTGTTTTTGTTTTGTGGTTTTTGGCCAGGGCTGGGCTTGAACCAGCCACCTTCAGCATATGGGACAAGTGCCCTACCCCTTTGAGCCACAGGTGCTTCTCTTGTTTATTTTCTAATCGAAAAACTTGAATTATGTATTAGATGCAGTCAAGTGTGTGCATAGGTTCAAATTTCTCTTTAGATTTTTAAGATCTAGTGTATGAACTATCTTTACTCTATTTTTTTTAACTTGATAGTGTATGATCAAGTACTGAACACTCAGTAGGTATTCAATATATACTGGCTGGTCATTAAGGAAAGTGAGAGTTGTCATAACCAAGAGCACAGGCTCTGGAGGCAGATTGTTTATATTCAAATCTGGGCTCAGCCATTTATAAGCTACATGACCTTGGGAAAATTACCCCACTTTTATGTGCCTCATTTTTTTCATCTAAAAAGTGGTGAATTAAAACCCCAATTTATTAATTCATTAAGTGGGTGAATATTTGCAAAGTGTTTAAAACAGTGCCTGTTAAGTTTTAAGCACTACATAGGAATATGATTTTGTGATTATTTTATCAGTATTTTGAATCAGTGGCTTTGTAAGTTCATTGTTTATAGACATCAGAGAGGAGAGGTCATCTTTTCATGTGTTTGTTGGCCATTTGTCTACCTTCTTTGTTAAAGGATCTATTCTTGTCTATTTTTATGACAAGGTTTCTATTTCTTTATTGAATTTTTGAAATTCTTTATTCTATCACATACATATTCTGCAAATATTTTCCCCTAGTTTATGGCTTTTCTTAGCAGTATCTTTCAGAAAGCAGAAGTTTTAAATTTTGATGAGTCCAATTTGTAAATTCTTTCCTTTATGGATCATACATCAAGTTTAAGTGAAATCTTGTCCAGTGATTGTATTCCCCATTCTCTTTTTATATTCTTTACCCTTTGATTACAAATTTACTCACTGTGGTAGGTCGATTTATAACCTTTCTGTAGGTAACTGCCAAGTTTGTAACTCTGGACCAAATTTTCTCTTTGAGTTGCAGAAGTGAATCTGTCTCCCAGATGTTTCCATAAAAATTCAGCTTTTATCTTAACTTCAGTTTGTCCAGAAACACATCACCCTCATCTTCGGTAAACAAAGTTAACACTATTCTATGTCTTTGTAGGGAGAACCCCCACCCTCTGAGTTCTGGCTTTAGTTCACCTCTTCTAATATTTGACCTTCATAACAAGAGCAATTCTATAACTTTTTCTCTATGAGTACAAGCTCCCTGCCCTTTCTTCCCTTTCACACTGCTCAATTCATCCTATATGCCAATGTGAGGGAAAGGTCTCTAAAATGTCAACCTGACCACTCTACTGTACATATATTTATACATCTAATTCCTAAAAAAAAAAAAAAAAAAAATACAACCCAATACATTAGAATTGCACATATGGACACAAAGCATTTATTTCAGTCTCATGTTCTGACATAGTGTACAGACTTCGTACAGTAGAGACAGGAAATGTGGGCTACTTACCTTTTCCTCCAATAAAACCATCCTTTCCATAATTGTATCTAACTAAGAACTGAGGCTCTAAGTATCCTATAACTATTGAAACTTTACTCCTCAATGAAATGATATATATAAACAATAGCATTTAGCTTCAAGGTCTTTCTGGTTTTTGTTTCTAGTTGTGCTGCTGAAATTACTTCTGACCTTGAGCAAATCATGTGCCTCTTTAGCTATCCAACCATCTGTTACTCTGTTTTCCATGTCAGCCATTCTGATTTGGTGGAAAAGTACCAGAATTGTCATGACAGCTGTGTCCTTGGTCCCATTCGTTATTTGCCACATTTATTTTTAATGTTGATTAAGAGAAAGGAATACAGGCAAATGTCCCCTTGCAGTAAAAAAATAAATGGTTTCTCAAATATGAATGGGTACCACAAAAGACGAATCTACTGGTAAATTGTTAATGTTAATATCAATATTCCTCTTGTCAAAAATTCCCCTATCTACATGGAAGAAAAATAGTGTAGGGAGAATTTCCTAGTAAAACTCTCATTTTCTACCTCTTCTTTGAAATTTTAAGGCACTCCACCCTAGTTTCTTCTCCTGAATTACTAAGGAAAAAATAGCTCTCTCATTGATGATGGCTGAATTTTCAATCATTCTAATACTAATGGTTTTTAGTCTTACTTAGTGACTTTTGTGTGTTTGCCTGTTTCCTGCTTTGACTAATGCTGTCAAGAGTCTATGTTGTGTATTTGTGTGTGAGTGAGTGTGGGGGGCAAGTATCTCCACGTATTTAAATACTGATTGAAATGGAGCCCTTAAGATACTCAGATCATTTCCTGACAGATAGATTTGGTCTCAGAAAAAAATTACTAAATGACTCAAGTTTAAATTCACTTCCTTTAACCTACCCTGGAAGTCGCCATCCTTTTTGGATGGCTCATAATTCCCATTGAGGGCTCATCTCCATCAAATTAAGACTCAGGTGTTCAGTGTTTGTTCACAGTGACTTCATGTGCTGATCAAGATCCAAGTACTCTCTACTTTGTCCTCATGTGCTGCTGCTGTTCACTCCCCAGGCCTCAGATGGCAAGAGGAAAAACTAGTGTAGTGAGCAATTCCCTCCAAAAGAATGCATTTACCTCTATTTGTATGGATGTCTTTCCAAACACCTTTAGCAAGGGCTAACACATCCATTCAAGGTGGAAGATATGTAGGAGAGAAGTTCGGAGCACTTTGAGTTCTTTTTTTTTTACTTCTCTGGTTACTGGCAGGTGGAGTTTCTCATTCCTTTGTCTTCAAAGCCACTTTTTCCTTCATTAGAGCACTTACTGTATTTATTACAGTGATTGATTTATATTTCAGTCCACTTTACCAAAAAGTTGTGATGTCTGTGATATTCAGCTTTTCCTCTCTAGGGTTTAACACTGTCAACATAAATTCAACAAATTATATTAAGTTTTAATGACCTAATTGGCTTGCATTAGCAATTCATGAACTGAACAGTATCCAGTCTGCAAAACAAACAAAACCCCACAGGTCATGGCAGTATAGTCAGTTTTGGGAAGGCAGCTTGAGCAAAAAAGAAAAAGCACAGTACAAAAAGAAGATTGGTTAACATCAAGTTGCTCAGGTTTGTTTTATGAGTTAAATAAGAGAGGACTTCGTCATTACGCTGGCTCAGGTTACTTGGGCCCTTTTGATTGGTTGCTGTGAATCTCCTAGCTTTTCCTTCTTTTTTATTTTCCATCTTTTTAAAAAAATTTTTTTAAGAACTGGCTTATTTGAGGATTTCACTATTATCTCTCCCGATTGCTTGGAAGGTCAAATCTTACAAGTGATGAACTCACGTTTCACTTAAGCAATGTAGAACCTTAGCATGGCTGATTTCATTTTGGTCTGGTCTGTGGGGGTCTAGAGCAGGACCTCCATCCAAACAAATAGCTTCACATTAATTTTATTTAACAGCACAGGCCAGATATTTGGTAGGTGACAGACATTTTTGTTAAATGAAGAAATCAGTTGCAGCAAGGGGTAACAATGTATTGCCATGATTTGAAATTAACTTTTCCAGGTATACTGTTTACTCTTTATACCTTAATAAAAACACAAATCATAGAGGGATGAGAGAGTTAGCAGCTTTGTTGGCAATCTCTTGATAAATAAATATTTGACATGTGTATTCTCACCATGAAGTCTAAGGTCTTTGTAAAGCAAAAGATAGCACAACAGCTCAGACCCCAAAATAAACTGGAAAATAAAAGGCAAAAGATGGAGAAGAAAGAGTTCATTTTGCAAGTGAAGGGCAGGATGGGATCTGCAGAACGTACACTTCTGTTTCACACTGACCTTGTCACAAGCACATATGAGTAAATACAAAGTACAGGTGAATACTTCTGCTTGTGGGACCTCCTTGCAGAAGTCTTTACTAAGATTGAAATATCTAGAAAAAATCATTAGTGTTATATAAATAACTTGGATTCATTTATTTACTCAGACAACATAGACCTATTCATTAAACATAGATTAATTTGAATATTCTCAAATTGATCCATTTGACAGGTGTGTTAAGCCTTTTGGGGAAAGGTAGAAAAACGCAAAACACAATATACTGCATGAAGTTATTATACCTTGCTATGTCCAAAAGACACCTGTACACCAGGCTCTGGAATAAGCCAGAAAGTGGCTAGTAATTGAATAGATGAATGAGCAAAGTATGGCAGGATCGTGGGAAAAGGAGTGACTGACTCCCAACAGGAAGGTAAAGTGCAGTAGTGCAGTGTCAAGGAAGAAGAGGGCCTTAGCCTAGGACTTACAGTGGGACTTCAAATGGAGGAGATGACAAAAACCAGGGGTATTCAGGGTTTGGAGATATTTGATTAATTATAAATTGATAATTGGGAACATGTAAGTGATGCATGAGAACATAGAAACACAGTCTAAATATTGGGTTATTTATAGAAAGATTAGAGAGAGTTTTAAATTACAGCATAGCATATGAAGTTTGGATTCCTTTTTTCTTTTTTTGCCTTTTCTGTAAGCAAAGCACAGTACCCACTTCAATTAAAACAATGAATTTGATATTATTAATAGATATCTGATTAGAGAAAAATTAAGGTCTGGTTCAAGTGGACTTTTCTTCTATTAGGTACTAGTGGCTTTCTCAAATTGTAATGATTTGGAACTCAGGTAAAATTCTACAATATTGACAATTATTTGAGTCCTTAATTTGACACTTTGCATTTCACAATTTAGTAACTTATAACCTGGAGAGAGGAGCCTCTGCTCTATTTTTTCGTTTGTATTTCTCATGTTTCTGGGCCCAGGTCCTGATATATGATCAACAAAAAATTGTGCTAAGAATTTTTTGTAAATATACTTCATAGTAAAATCTGTTATAGGTAATACAGATGACAATTTTTTCTGTTCAGTCAGTCAAAATTGACTTTCACCATGGAAAGAAAAAACTATAAGTCTGAGGATATTTAAAAACATGAACAAGAACATTTGAACTATAGGAAACAAATTACTTTATATTAGTAAATTTTAGATAAATATTCGCAAATTTTCTACCTGCATTTTACTGAACAGAGATTTTGATCATATTTTACTTTTATGTATTTCTAGTATAACTATAATTAATACACTCAGTGGTGATTTTGAGGCTATACAAGATCCCACAATATAATGTCTAAGAAATGTCTAATTATATTAAATATAATTTTCAAACTATTTATTATAATATCTCATAATAAGTGACATTAAAAACTTATCAGTTTTAATTGTGGAATATTTTGAATATATTATTGTGTTCAAATTCTGGGTAGGAACCTACTACCTCAATGCACAAAATGCAACTATATGAGACTGAATAGGTCATTAAGCTTTTCAATTTTGTGCTTGCATAATTTTATATACCACTGCCAACGTCACTGCACAGCCTTGCTATTTACATTAAAATAATTGTTTTCTATCTTAAATTTTTTTTTAATTATTACATTCCTATCAAGTTTAGTTGTGAAAATTCTACACTAGGCACCTCCCCCTGAAAGATCCAAAATTAGAATAGGAAGGTGCTTTATATACACAAAATATGGACTTTCATCTTGGGGAGGTATACCAGAAATCAATAGCTGTTGATCTATTCTTTGAATACTGAGTATCAAAGGCCTATTACGAAGTAGTCTACTATGACCTTCTACAAGAGCAGAAAAACACTGAGATTTTGGATTAAGAATATGAGGATAGCCTCATTAAGACTCTAATATTTCTTACCAATTTCTTATAATAATAGTGTGATAATGGACAACTATTTTCATCTTCCAGAGCTGTTATTTCCACATTTTCAAAACAGAAATCTACAGGAAAAAAGAAATGGGTGGGGTCCATCTTGGTCACTTCACACTCATGCTGTGTGAACACCTAGGTAAGTCAGGGACAGGTCCATGTGGGAGATGTCCAGTTTCTCCCAAAGTCATGGAAGAAAGTGTTGCTGCCCAACCAGGTTCATTGTCTAGTTTTTTCATTTATAAGGAAAAAAATGGAGAGCAGAAGCTCCTCTCTCAAGCAGGTTATAAGTTAGTAAATTGTGAAATGAAAAGTGTCAAATTGATTCAAATAATAATATATATTATAGAAATAAAGCTTAGTTTGAAATCATTACAATTTAAGAAAGCCACTAATACCTAATGGAAGAAAAGTAACTTGAGCCAGACCTTCATTTTTCTCTAATCAGATATCTATGTTATTCACTGTTCTACTTCAAAGTGAGTACTATGTTTTGCTTACAGAAAAAAGCAAAAAATAAAAAAACAAAAAAACAAAAAAAAGAAAGAAAGAAAGACAGAAGGAAAAGAGCAAAGAAAGAAGAAAAAGGAAGCCAGTATGCAGACACAGAAGGATTTACAGCAGAAAAAGATTTTATTCCACATAGCATGAAGCAGGGAAGTGGGAGAAATTTTTTAAATCCATCTCTGTGTGAGAATTTTGAAGACCGGGTTGTAAGGATAGTTTGGTGAGCAAGAGATTAAGTAATGAGATTTGCTGATAGGCTGGGTTTGTGGCACAATTATAGAGGTGTAGAAATCATCTTCCTGTGTTGCTTCCATTTCTGGGGTCATAATTCCAGGGAAATCATTTTCTTAGTACAGGCCGCCCATCTAAGAAGGTTAGCCAATCCACTGGAATGCAGGGCCCAGAAGATATCTAGGAACTACCTTTAGGTTTCCAGAAGTGATGTTATGTATATAGAAAATTAAGGATATTTACAACCACCAGCTATGCAAAGAAAGTTAAGAATCATTGACTAACAGCTATGTAACTATAGAGTATCAGTCACAGAGAAGTAAATAAGGGAACAGTTACTAGTCAACTAGTCTTTGGAAACTAGTCACCAAGGAAAAGAGGGAATAGTACCTGATTACTATAATTAATTTTAGCTAAGCCTGTTTCTCCACAGAGTTTGGAGGCCTTTATATTTGTTCTTGCCTTGTACCCCTTCATTAATTTTAAAAGATAGTTTGAAAAGGACATGTAGTTCTTTTGAAATGTTGTGTCTGATGTGCACTATAGTATGTGAAGGCAGAAGACAAAACTGAAAAAAAAACAAAAACAGTTTGGAAAACAGGTCTTTTTTCCTCCACAATTCTGAGAAGTTTAGATTTACCCATCATATTACACTTTTGCTTAAAACTTTTTCCTTGTGAATACAGAGACATACTATGAACAAGTATGTGATTTACAAAGCTCACAATGCTCTCCAGAGTGGTAGTGTGGAGAGCGAACTACAATGAGGAGAAGCTAAGAGCCAATGAAACGGTCAGGTGGTTCCTTTACTCATCAAGCGGGGAGAAAATGACATTGTGGACTAGGTAAACTAGGTCCATGGCTGAGAAACTTGGAAAAGGGAATGTGGCATTTCCCTTTCACACATGATTGAAGAAAAATTGGCAAGTGTTGGTACTTCATGTGTTCATAAATATAAGAAAGGAACGAGTATCAAAAATGGCTGAAATTCTTTGCTTGGATCACTGACTACACTGGTCAACTAATTATTTCCTCTCTGTGGTATGTCAAGATACAGAGAGAGAAAGAATGAGCACAATGAAGTACAGAGGGAAGAGTGAGTAAGGTACTAAACTTTTGTTGCATTAATATTGACGTTCTTTTGGAATATCTGGGCAAGTAAGTCCAGAAAGCAGTTCATACTGTAGATTGGAGAGAGATTGGAACTTAAGTATTTGGATTTGGTATGAGTAAATCTTCAGCTTATTAGTAGTAAATGAAAACACAGAAAGAGATGAGATTCTCAATAGCTTGCTTGCTTAAAAAGAGGCAATCAATGGATGCCTTTATGGATGTATGAATGGATGGACAATAATTGACAAGGATAATATTTATTAAGGTGTCTGTTAAAACTAATTTGCTAAGAATTTTTTGTGCATTTCTTATTGAATCTAGGAAATAATTTCTTAAGGTCTACATTCCTATTGTTAAGAGGATAAAAAATAGACATTCAGAGACATAGGACAGCCATGTGAAGAATGGAATCCAAGCCAAGAAAGCCTTGAAGAAGCAAATGTGGGTCAATGTTACCAAATGCTTTGGATTGATCTTGTAAGAATAGAAGCGGCAGTATGTCACTCCATTTGAAAAGGAAGAGCTCATTACAGAGCAATCTTAGCAGAAAAGCAAGGGTGTAAATCAGATAGTAAGAGACGATGATGGACTGAGCAGGAGTGGAGAAGTCAAGCACCAACATCAACACCATTTACTTCAAAATTTGATGTGGACAGAACAGAGTGTGGTAAGATCACATATGGTCCTTGTTGTGGAAGTGACTTCAAATGGTCATAGAATCAATGGGGAATCATTTTTAAGATGTGGTTTGTATGATAGTCATATGAAGCCATTATTATTCTAAGTATACATATACATTTATTTGATTCTTTTATGTACATAGATGTACATAGCAGAAGGGTACAGGGGATAATTTAATGCATTAAAATAAGTTGTGAAGATCAAATCAGTGTAATTGATATATCCACCACTTTAAATATATATTTTTTCTTTATACTAGACATATTTGAATTCTCTTCTAGCTAATGTGAAGAATATAAATTATTACAGTAAACTTCAGTCACCATACCAGTCTATAAAACACTAAATCTTATTTCTTCTAAAAAAACTTATCAATTATACATATTTAAACAACAGCTTGTCCTGTAACTGGGGAATGGACATGACAGGACTTGGGCTTAATTTCTGTAATGAATATCTAACAATCATGCATCTTTTCTAAAAAAAAAAAAAAAAAATGCAATTCTTGCCTACTCCTGTAAGGGCTTTTTTGAGGGGAGGGTTGTTTTGGTGTGTTGTTGTTTGTTTTTGTTTTACTATATTTCACCACAAGTCTGTGAAAGATTTTAACTTTGGACTTTTGTACATGTATGTTAGTTTTATTGCTGCTTTTGCTTTCAGCTAAAAACTCTTTTTTTACAACCTATTGTAAACTTTCCCTTACTTGGATTCAATCATTCTTGTCCTATTATCTTTTGTGACTGTAAATAATTTACTTTGTTTATTTTTTTACCTTGATGATATTTATAGATCATGTCATAAACAGCCTACCTCCGAGACCTCTCTTTGTAGACCATATAAATTTCATCCCTTCTGTCTAAACTCATATGTATTATCCTCTAATCCTAGGATATATCTTGTTGACCTTCTGATATATATATTTTTTCTATACTCACCTCTGTTGCTTTTTAGCATTGCATAGAGAACATAGGGTACAAAGCTTATATATGCTAACCAAAAATACTTACAAAGTTGGAAAAATAGGAAATAAATTTTATTGAGGATGAAGTCAAGAAAAATACTGACATTTATATTTTTGCTTGGGGAAATCTACCAAATAAGTAAGGAGGCATGTGAAACTCATGCATTCTCTGCACTCTTACCTGATTTAGAGATGAAAGTCTGCATCAAAAAAGACTGGGTATGGATTATTCAAACATCCAGGTGTGAATTTTGATATGATCGAAAGCCTCCTATACCATCACTTTTTTCTAACCTATTCATAATTGTAATTCACAGAAAATGACAATGTGCCAGATACATGAGAGACACATGGTTAGTTACAAAACTAGAGATGCGTATAACCTAAGAGGAAGTAAATGTTACATATTATTGATTAATATATAAGTTATATATTATATGTTATTGAAATGTTATATAGTATTGATTAATATATTTGTATTCCTGTTCAGGGAACGAACAAACAGTGGGGACCCAGCAACATGGGGACAGTGAGGTTCAGATAGGTTTCACACATTGTCAAATGAGCAAACAGAAAGCAAATTTTCTTTCTTTTCAGAAAAGACACTTCTGAAAAATGCTGTGGGCCAAGCGAAAGAAATGTCATTATGATGACAGAGGAAAAGCAGATCTCTGAAAAAAATCTTAAAATCCTATGATTTTTACTTCAAAAGAATATATTTATACTTGTTTAATAATATGTCAGAATATGGCCTCTATAAGAAAGTAGAAAGATATTTGAATTGGAGAGGGAAAATGCTATAGAAAAGCAGAAGGTATAGAAATAGAAGGAAGACATACTCTAGCACAGTAGTGGTGATACAATGTGACAACCTCTGAGTGATGCCTGTTAATATGTTTTAGTGTCAGGTGCCAGGACTGGCACATAGAAGGTTCTTAATAAATATCAGCTGCTACATGTAATCACAATAGAATGATAAGACTGTTATAGTGAATACGTTTGAGAAATGCAAAGAAAGCTTTATTGCTATAATGGGGTTTAAACCCAACTTAAAAATGGCAAAATCAGATTTGACAATATTGACAATTAAATCAGTGATATGAAGGAAAACCTTAAGCACTTTTCCAAGGATGTAGAGGAAAAAGATAAGTTGATGACAGTGATGAAAGAAATGAGATCTGGAGTGCACTGGACTTCTACCCAAATTA
The DNA here is from genome assembly GCA_963574355.1 of Loris lydekkerianus. NCBI lineage: Eukaryota > Metazoa > Chordata > Mammalia > Primates > Lorisidae > Loris > Loris lydekkerianus. Next base: position 28,360 of record CAUYPK010015409.1, read on the forward strand.
TTAATAATAAACGTTCTTCTCCCTACTCCTTTTGAAGAATTTGAGGGTGAGCATAACAGTCATACTGCTGGATTTGATTAAAAGCACCAGCTAAAAGCACCAAGTCAGAAGCCTGTGGCCACAGGAGCAGGTGTGTATAAGCATAAGACAAGCAGGAAGTAGATTTTTTCCCTCTACTTAACTGTAAAGTCTGTTCCTTAGGGCATAAATACTGGGAACAGCATCTGAGAGTGAAATTAAAACAGAAAAAAGGACAGAAGGGACTAGAAGGGGCTAGCCTGAGAAGGAAATCCAAATATATCAATAATGTGTAAATGAATGAATCTCAGCAAAAATAAGAGAACCAAATAAGACACCAGGGAGATCAAGCCAGGAAAAATTAACTGAATTGGTGAATGCCATGTTTAATTAGGTGCCTCCAATGTTATATTGTAGATACCCCCTCCAGGAGCCAATCTTGGCTCAAGAGGATATGATTTCCAGAAAATAAGCTATTTATCTCTGTCCAAATAATTAGTTTTGTGTCAAAGTTTGATTCCACACATAAGGTCTTATTTTTTTGCTAAGCACAGTTCATTAAGGTACCTACGAAAGAGTGTATTGATCTAAATAAAGAGGGCAGGCAGCAAGGGCTATAAAAAAATAACAATAGAAAATCAGTGGAAAAATTGTTGCCAAACATTGGGCCACTGGGCCATGTGCTGCAAATGTCAGATCAGGTGCTCCTGTCTTGTTTGAATAACCTCCCTTCTCTCCGAGGGGCAAGCTTAGGAGTGGTCAGAGCTGCTGTTACTCTAATGCTTAGATCATGTTACTTCTCTGCCCATCAAACAGCCTTCTGATTTAAATTTTTCCATTAAGAAGAAAATCTAAGTTCTTAACTCAGGAGCAGAGTATATGGACAACCATATACTTTCCTCTCTGATGACCCTCCACATTCCACATTTGTATTCCTCCAGCTTCCCTTGAGGCTTCAGAGCCTGAGAGATCAAAATAAGCTACCTCATTGTTCTACCACCATGATCATTTCAAAGTAGTGATTTACGTTGGTAGTCTTTCTCTTCTTACCTACTACATGCCTTGGTTCTGCCTTCTGAAGTGAGATGGAACTCAGCAGCCCTTCTTTGATGAGAAAGTTCTTTGCATCCTTTGGTAGTTCTACCACATCTTCTTGCTATTCCTTCTGGGCACAATACCAGTTTATGAAACAATTTGGGATTGGATTAAGACTTTTTTTTTTTTTTTTTTGAGACAGAGCCTCAAGCTGTTGCCCTGGGTAAAGTGCAATAGCATCACAGCTCACAGCAACCTCCAACTCCTGGGCTCAAGCAATTCTCCTGCCTCAGCCTCTCAAGTAGCTGGAAATACAGGCACCCGCCACAATGCCTGGCTATTTTTTGGTTACAGCCATCATTGTCGTTTGATGGGCCAGGCTGGATTTGAACCCAGGTGTATGTGGCTGGCGCTTTAGCTGCTTGAGCCACAGGCACCAAGCCTTGGATTAAGACTTTTAAGCATGCTAGTTATTCCATATAAAAGTCTCCTAAAATTTCCTATTATATCATACAAAATTAATTTATCTTACTGTCCACCCAGATAACCAATTTAAGCACCATCTGTCCAGCAGTTAAACAAGAGAATTCATGAAAGTCGTCACATTCAGTCTACAACAAATATCTTCCAATGTGGCTCAAAATCTCAATTATAGTAACTATGGGGTTTAATTGTTGTTGTACAAATTTTATGGGCACAGCCTACCTTTGTTACAAATGTGGATATGTGCTGGGATGCAGAAATGCCTCCGTCAAATTCCTGGACTGCAGAAGTCATGAAATATTCATGTTGTGCATTGAAACTTGCTTTGCACTGACTTGCTTTCTGATGCACTTAGTACATCTCATAAACACCCCAAAATAGACCTGAAATGTAAAGTGTGGTGGACTTCGGTGGTTAATCTCCGTGTTCAATGAGGGAAGACATTGGCAACTCTAAGAAAATAATGTGGGCTAGGCTCGGCGCCGGCCACATCCCCAAGGCTGGAGGGTTTGAACACAGCCCAGGCCATCTAACCAACAACGACAACTGCAGCAAAAAAGCTGAGCGTTGTGGCAGGCATCTGTCTCAGCTACTTGGGAGGCTGAGGCAAGAGAATCTCTTAAGCCCAAGAGTTTGAGGTTGCTGTGAGCTGTGATGCTACAGCACTCTACCCAGGGTGACATAGTGAAATTCTGTCTCAAAAAAAAAAAAAAAAAAAAAAAAGGAAAAAGAAAAGAAAAGAAAATAGTGTGGGCTAAATGTTAGATGCATGAAAAAGTAAGACAAAGTCTTTATTGAGATTGGTAGGTATTGATTAATCATGACTGTAAGTACACCTTAAATCTCTTAAAGCACCAGAAATGCTCAGCCAGGCATTGTGGCAAAGGCCTGTAGTCCCAGCTACTTTGGAGGCTGAGGCAAGAGAATTACTTAAGCCCAAGAGTTTGAGGTTGCTGTGAGCTGTGACACTACGGCGCTTTATCGAGGGTGATGTAATTAGACTATATATATATATATAAAATGCATATATATATTATATATATATGCATCAGAAATGCTGCAGACGTACTATCGGGTTTTTAGGAGAGGATTCAAGAGGGAAAGAGTTACCATTCCTCAAGAACTACAGCCTCCAGTTCTCTTCAGGTTCTGAAAGGAATAATATTGGCTAAGAACTGAGGCAGAATTATCATTAGGTCTTTGTTAGAAACATAAAGTACAGAAAAATGTCTATCAACCCAAAGCCCAAGTGGGTCTTTTACAAACAACATCACTGGATAGCTTAGACTTTCAAATGAGAAAAGGACTCACTGAATGTAACTGATCTAAGTTATTCTTAGCCATGAACAAATTTAACAGAAATTGTCTTATGAATCACTTTGAACATTCTACAACTAGTAAAAAAAAAAGGCAATGTCTTAGAGCTGCAGGAGTGTTGAACTATTATACAAGAAAAATTTCCTACCTAACTAGGAACCTGCACAGTTGGTCCTGCTGTGTCTGCTTGAATCCCTTCCATGGCTGACAGCAAGCCCAGCCTTCAGCCTGAATCCAAAGTGTTAGTTATGGCTCTATTAAGGATTTAGCACAGAAGACACACTTTAATTCTTAGCTCTTTCCATTTGTTGTAGGAGTGAAACACTATGTTTTAGAACTTCCATAAAAATATAACTTAAAAATCTATAAGAGAGATAACGCCTGTAAATACACTATAAATAGATAACTTGGTTTTGTTTACTCTAAAATTTGAAACAAACATATTGTATATGTCTCTGTTATTAGCTTTTTGAAAACATTGTAACATATTGAACTATATTTGATTTCTATGTGATTACTTTCCATTTGTCTTAGTTTCACCCTGTGTAGCAACAGAGAACAAATGCAGTCCTTCTCCTCAAAAATAATGTTCAAATGATTGGAGGCAGTTTAGTTTGTCTTTGGAGGTCAAGTGCTCTAGCTACTACCAGAGTTCCTCCTGGGAGACGTACTCCCTGTTACCTTCCTCTATGTTTCAGCATCTCCAGTTTGTCAGAAATGCTCTTACAGTGGGCAGAAAAGGGGCATAACACTTCTGCTATCACTGAGCATGTCTAGATACAGTGAGATGCTTTTCCTTAGAAAGAATATGTTTTATTGAGGCATCTAAAGCATATTCAACTATGCATGCATTAAAATATATTTTACATATTTGTACATTTGGATGTTTATTCATATTTTGCTTTAATGTTTATTTTGCGACTGTCCCTTATTTTGCTAAATGGATTGTCAATCTTTAGAGACAGAGATTACTCCTTTGAGCCCTTCATGGTATTCAGCATGTACTGGGCTGAGTTAGGTGCTCAGAGAGATTATGTGTTCAATTGAGTCAAGTTGAACTGTCTTTGGAACTTCAAAAGACAGCAGGCTAACTTCTGTCCCAGCAGTGTCCTAGAGTCATTATTTGTAAACTGTCTTCACCGAAGGTAAGAAATTTAGAATCACAGAAAAAAAAAAAAAAAGAGGGGGGTAGGCAAAGATCTCCAGCCTCCAGTAAAGTTAACCTATGTTCAGTAGAAGACTGCATTATGAGTATTCATAGACCCCATGGAAGCCACACAGAACCATTCACTTCCTTTGCACCAGATGAAGGCTTAGGAGAGGTGAGCTTCTTCTTTTTCTTCTTTTTTTTTTTTTGAGGTGAGCTTCTGTTTTAGAAAATGGATATGCTTTGATCAGGAATTGTTAATGATATATGTTAGCAAATGACAGTTCCTTTTAAAAGTCCATGTTGTAAAGGAACCCTGGGTAGCATCCAGCATCTGAGAACCTTCAATTGTTTCCAGATCATTAGTCATTTGATTGAGAGAGTGAGGAGCATGAGGAGAAAGAGGAAGCAAAATTTAAAAGATTTTGGATTCACTACTAAATGAAGAGGGCAATCAGAAAAGCACCCAGCATCTGGCACTGAATGTGTGAGTCAGGGATAATCAAGGGTTTGACTTGCAAAACTTGTGCCTACTTGGAGCACCAGGCAGGGAACATTCTGCAGGAAGCCTTGTGAAGGAGGCACTGACTGCATGGTGGGGAGATGCAGTTGCTCAGCCATGATCTGGAGGGGACACTCCTCAGAAGATTATAGTACACCCCTGCTTTTCTGCATCCTGGCCTGCCCTTTTCACAAACAACAATTATTTACTTTATTCTCTGTGTCTACATAGTAGATGACTTAGAGCCTTCATTCTCATGATTATCTTTCTTTCTTTCTTTCTCCTTTCAGCACTCTTAAGTCCATGTTTTCCAAAGTCTTTGGTGTCAGAATTCATGACATTTTCATCCAACCAGGGGATTGTTTTTAAATAGTTGAGGACTTTCTCATCAGGTCCTATAATTTGGAGGAGTGTCACACCTTAGAGTAAGGTGTGAGTAGGTCAGCTATAAGACTTTCAAAAAGTAAACCACGGCTGCCCCTTTACATCAGTGATGGCAAGGACGGCACTTAGGATTCTCAACTCAGAGAAGCATCTGGCTGCAGTTGAAGCTGAGGGAACACGCAGCTTTCTGAGCCAAAAGGTCAGGTTGGAATCTCCACATTGTGATTTTGAGATTATCAAGCTCCCCAAGGGAGCTCTGTTAAAGATAATTTTGGAGATTTTCTTCTTCAAATCAAGAAACCAAGTTGCTTAGATCAAAGCCATCTCCATTCTAAGCTATCACTATAGCAGAAAACAGACTGTCACTTCTAGCTGCCAACACAAGGCTTTGGGGGAAGATTCTTCATTAAAAAGTGTTTACAGTGCTGAGAGACAAGATGGCTGACTGAAGCCAGCTTTCCACAGAGGCTCCCATCCAGAAGGAGAGTTAAAGGACAGAAATTTAGCAAGTAACCTGGTGGATTAGAGCTGCACCAAGAGAGAACATTGAAGAACTCACATCAACCCCACTGAGGCTAGGTCCAACCACAAGGATACAAATAAAAGGTACAAAATCCATCACCAAGCAGACAGGAGTCCTCTCACCCATGAGAATGGCTCGGAGTGCCCCACAAACAAATGAGCAGAGTTCAAAGGTCCTCCCACTACACTCCATGGAAAAGACCCTCAAAAAACTGGACCTACCTCCCCTACTAGGGTGCCATGGCGTTCTCCTGCCAGGCATAAAACTGTATAAAAGTGTATATATTTTCTACCTGCAACTCTGAGCTCCCAGCACTCCACTTTATTCTCACTCTGAGGTCTGGAGTCCTGTCCCCTAGGAGTTCAGATTCTTGGGTGATTTCTTGAGGGGTGTGGATAGGTCCTAAACTGCAGCTAGTCAGTGCTGACTCTGGGGCATGGGAGTGAGGAGAGGATGGTCGGCTGAGAGGGAACCACACCAGACTAGCGGTGCCACGAGGGGCAGAGCAGCAGCCATCTTTTGGCAACAATAGGGCTCACTCCAAGATATTCTGAAGCCACACCCACTGTCTCCCTAGGCAACCAGAGGAGGCCGGGCATCTACTCAGGTGGCAATCACCAAGGAACAGATCTGAGATGGAAATGCAAGCCCTGTGAGTAAAAGATTTGCCTGAGGCGATACCAGCCTGAGTGGAATGTGGGGACTAGAAATGCATGCACAGAGCCAGGAAGTTCCCAGGGTGGGGATGACCCAGAGGACTGCTTTACTGAGCCTAAGACATACCCGGCCCTCAGGGGATCATCAGCCTATAGACAAAAAAAGACAGGAGGCTAGAACTGACATGTAACCAAATACGAACCTGCAAGAGCAAAGACAGGGCCTGAGGCACAGGCTATGGGAACTCAAAACTGCTTCTCTTCTGCAGGAGAATTTAGCAGTGACAGAAACAAATTCCCGCAAAGTTGTTCTCTTCTGTTCTGTCAGTAACATAAATCAGGGGTGGGGCTAGAACTGAGTGAACATCCCTAGCCTTCATCAAGCACCCGAGGTTGTCAGGCCTCACCTCCCTCTGATAGATAAAGGCAGAGGGTAGCAGCCTGGCTGAGCAGAAATATATTTCAATTGTGATTCAGGTGCAATCCCCTGGAGTATCTGTTCACTACAGGCAACTGGGTCAGCCAACTGCAGGGCTATCAGTGACTGGGAGGACAAAGGTGCAAGGTGGGGAAGAAGGCATCAACCTTCCAAGACTGATCTATTTGCTGGGTTGCTCCTCCTGACTCCACTCAGCACTGAAGCAAGCCATATCAGAGTAGTCACCAGACCCCTGTGATCCAGTTCCCAGAGACCTCTTAAACTCCCACCAGAGGCAGGTGCTGACTGAGATAATTGTTTTGGACCTTTTGAACTGAGCCAATCGCCTGAGGAGTATTCAGGAGGTGCCCTGGGTGTGTGGTTATAGGAACATTTGATTTTTCTTTTCCAATTGTTGCCTGTGGTGGGTGGAGCGACTTAATTGCTGGTATTTCTCCACAGCTGAGACTTCAACCCTGAGTAGCTGTTTCACTAGGATCCAACAGAGATCAGCTGAAAACAAGACAGAACCACTTATCCCCACCACACCAAACCAGGCCCCAGTTTCTCAGGCCATAGCACTGTACGGATCCTTGACATAGCTCCAGGGGAAAAAAATCAAACAGTGTAAAACAATCATGGGGTGGAATCAATAGAAAAACTCTGGTAACATGAATAACCAGAATAGAACAAACCCCCACCCCCAGGAAAGATATGGCAGATGTAACCAAATATTCCATTAATAAACAGCTGGCTGAGATTTCAGAAATCGAATTCAGAATTTGGATTGCAAACAAAATTAATAAAATGGATGAAAATTTGGAATTACAAATTTGAGGAGTAATTAAAAAGTTGGAATTATAAATTCGAGGAGAAATGCAAAAGTTGTAGCAGGAATTTAACAAATTTAAAGACAAAACCACCAGAGACTTAGACACACTGAAGCAAGAATTTGCAGCCCTCAAAGATATGAAAAATACAGTAGAATCCCCTAGCAACAGAATGCAGCAAGCAGAAGAAAGGATTTCTGACATTGAAGATAAAGCCTTTGAACACTCCCAAACTCTCAAAAAGGAAGAGAAATGGAGAGCAAAAAAGGATCATTCTTTCAGGAGCTCTGAAATAATTTAAAGAAGACCAATATCCGAATAATTGGAATTCCTGAAGCTGATGAAGTCGCCTCGCTGGGTACAGAGGCCCTTCTGCATGAAATTATGAAAGAGAATTTTCCAGACATACCTAGAGATTTTGAAATTCAGATAGCAGACAGCTTCAGAACCCCAGCATGACTCAATCCCAATAAGACATCACCGAGGCATATCATAACTAACTTCACTAAAGTTAAGATGAAGGAGAAAATTCTCAAAGCTGCCAGGTGAAAGAAAGCCATTACCCACAAAGGGAAGAATATTAGAATGACTGTAGATCTCTCTGCTGAAACTTTTTAAGCCAGAAGAGGGTGGTCATTGACTTTTAATCTCCTAAAGCAAAATACTTTCAACCCAGGATCTTGTACTCAGCTAAACTGAGTTTCATTTATGATGGAGAAATTAAATACTTTAATGACATTCATATGTTGAAGAAATTTGCCATAACCAAACCAGCTCTTTAGGATATTCTCAGACCTATCCTCCATAATGACAAATCCAATCCTATACTACAAAAGTAAACTCACTCAGAAACTTCTGATAAAACTCGAGCTTCCACACTGGTGAAAGGATTAAAAACGTCCACTCGACCTTTGAAAAACTTGATACCCAAAATTTCACCAGAATTATCAATATTCTCCATTAATGTGAATGGCTTAAACTGTCCTCTAAAGAGTCATAGGTTAGAAGACTGAATACAAAAACTCAGGCAAGATATTTGTTGCATTCAAGAGTCACATCTTAACTTAAAAGAGAAATACAGACTCAGGGTGAAAGGATGGTCATCCATATTTCAGGCAAATGGTAATCATAAAAAAGCATTTGTCACAATTTTATTTGCAGATACAATAGGTTTTACCAACAAAAGTAAGGAAGGACAAGAATGGTCACTTCATATTTGTTAAGGGTAATACTCAATATGATGAGATTTCAATTATTAATATCTATGCACCCAACCAGAATGCACCTGAATTTATAAGAGAAACTCTAACTGACATGAGCAACTTG